>NW_026844105.1:8233835-8483549 GCF_029531705.1 Pantherophis guttatus | reverse complement strand
GAAGAGAAGAGAAGAGAAGAGAAGAGAAGAGAAGAGAAGAGAAGAGAAGAGAAGAGAAGAGAAGAGAAGAGGATTAGATACACAAGAAATTTGTCTCCGAAGCATAAGTTCTCAGCGTACATGAAAACAACACAGTAATAATGATTATAACAACCAAGTAATGATGGCCACAATAATGATACCAATAAGAACGGGGCTGGCTGGGGAATCCTGGGCATTGAAATCCACAGGCCTTAAAGTTGCCAAGGTTGGACACCCCTGTGGTAGTATGACTGAGAGACACATAAGGAAAACAGATGCTTTGTTTATAATTTTAGAAGCTTCAAAAGATGTTCAATAGAATTGCAAAAATATTTCTAACGCTCTAGACAAAGCGGGCAATGAAGCTTTGCTATTAGTTCAAGCTGAACATGGAATGTAACCCTATCAGAGGTGAGAAAAGAAATATTTGGAGAGATTGATGAAGACATTTTAACTGTCACCTGGGTATGTAAACAAAAATAGTGGACCTTAGAAGAAAAACAGATGACTTCATTTCCTAGTTAATAATTTTATTAAAGGGTATAAATGCGTCAGATGTTCCGGATTCTTTCATTGTGAAAAAAAAAATGTGTATTTTTAAACAGTGTGTGTTTGTTTCCTTTTTTGGCTGCTACCAGTTCAAGTCATTTGAACATAATATTTAATCCCAAGGGTTTATTTTTCTCTAGACTCAACTGCCATGAATTACAAGCATGCTACATGAATTCCTAAGGCTGACACAACACGGACGTGATTTGGAAGATGGAAAGGGTGACATCCTGTCATGGTTTGGATTCACTTGGTGAATAATCGTCAGCCATTTTGACTCCTTGGTTTTCTGGCCTAATTCACCCCTTTTTGGGGGTGGCCGAATACATTTTGCCTCACCAGCTGCCATGCTCCACAGTTGCAGCTCTAAATATAGTTACTTCTCAGCTCCACCAATACACATTTTGCATTATTGGTTCAATGTGTTGATCGGGATTCTGACTACTCTGATAGTTGGTCACAAGGTCCTTGGGTCAAAATGATGGAAATGAAAGGAAGGCCAGCTCTTAAGGGACCTGGAAATCCTGACAAGAAATTGCTAGCAAGGCTAAAAATCTAGTGGGGGAAGGCTGAAAAATATGTGTGTATGTGCAGAAGTATTTTTGAACGGTTATATCTTATCTAGCATGACCATATTCCTGTTTATATACCTTATTGTTCGGAGTATAAGATGCTCCAGACTATAAAACGCACCTACCTTTTTGGGGGAGGAAAACAAGAAAATAAAATCTGCCTCTGCCTCCCATCAATTTGCCTCCTTGCAGCAAACAGCAAACAGTCTGTTTCAGTTTCAGCTTCAGCACAGCCTGATTTGCACAAGCAGCTGATTGTTGGTTGGATCAGCCTCCTGACCATCAGCTGTTTCAGGCTGCAGGGATTGCCATTGCCTATTGCTGCCTCTGCGTGCCCCATTTTTGACCACCACATCCCATTTTTGGCCTCTGCGCGCCCTGTTTTTGGCCTCCACCTGCCCCATTTTCAACCCATTCCGATCCCCACATGTTTTTGGTGCGCGGAGGCCAAAAACGGGACATGCGGAGGCTGAAAATGGGATGCAGAGGCCGAAAATGGGGCACACGGAGGCAGCAATAGGCTAGGCAATCCCTGCAGCCTGAAACAGCTGATGGTCGGGAGGCCAATCCAACCGACAATCAGCTGCTTGTGCTAATCAGACTGTGCTGAAGCTGAAACTGAAATGGACTATTTGCTGTTTGCTGCAAGGAGGCAACTTGCTGGGAGGCAGAGGCCAAAGGGTGGGGACCAGTGGGTGGTCGGGGGCTACATTCGGTGTATAAAAATGCACCCAAATTTTCACCCTCTTTTTTGGGGGTGGGGAAGTGTGTCTTATACTCCGAAAAATATGGTAACTACAAAACATATACAAAACTGTGGTGGTGCAGTGGTTAGAATGCAGTACTGCAGGCTACTTCTGCTGACTGCCTGCTGCCTGCAATTTGGCAGTTCGAATCTCACCAGGCTCAAAGTTGACTCAGCCTTCCATTCTTCCGAGATGGAACTCCTTACGCATGGTCACTCAAGCACTCGTCACTTCTCGTCTGGACTATTGTAACGCTCTCTACATGGGGCTCCCCTTGGGGTGCACCCGGAGGCTCCAACTGGTGCAGAATGCGGCCGCACAGGGGATTATGGGAGCGACGGGGCGCTCCCATGTGACTCCTCTCCTGCGCGAGCTGCATTGGCTTCCGGTGGACTTCCGGGTGCACTTCAAGGTGTTGGTGATCACCTTTAAAGCACTCCATGGCTTAGGGCCGGGGTACTTACGGGACTGCCTTCTGCCACCAATTGCCTCCCACCGGCCGGTTCGCTCCCACAGAGAGGGCCTCCTCAGGGTGCCGTCAGCCAGACAATGTCGGCTGGCAACCCCCAGGGGGAGAGCCTTCTCTGTGATGGCGCCTACCCTCTGGATCAATCTACACCCAGAGATACGAGTGATCCCAGATCTCCAGACTTTTCGTCGGGCCCTTAAAACCTATTTCTTTCAGTTATCCGGGCTGGCCTGATTTTATATTGTTTTTAAAATTGATATTGATTTTAATTGAAATGTTTTAAATTATGGGCCAAACTTTATTTAATTATTTTAAAACTATTTTAAGTTTTGTGTACAAATGTTTTATTTTTGGCTGTTCACCGCCCTGAGTCCGAAAGGAGAAGGGTGGTATAGAAATTTAAATAATAAATAAATAAATAAATAAAAATGGATAAAATAAATATGCTGACTCTGTAAACCACTTAGAGAGAGCTGTAAAGCACTGTGAAGCGATATATAAGTCTAAGTGCTATTGCTATTGCTATATGCTTGCTTGAAATTGCATTTCAGCATTATGGGAGAGCCCACCTTCATCCAGCACTGAATAAACATGTTACCTAGACAGAGAAACTCTCTACACTTAGCCACTTGCTTGACAAACACCACTATGAAGAAAACAAGAATGAATTTGGTGCCATTTTGTGAAGACTGATGTCCTCAGGAAAGGGGTAAACAAAGTCAAGATGGCAACCAACCACAACATGCGATCAAGGCCATGTTATTTATTTATTTTTTGCATGCCTTTGTGTTGTTGCTCAGACGCAGGAAGAGAAAAATGCAAGGCCCAAGAGATGTACGTGGAACAAATGTACCACTCACACTTGTTCCTTTTGAACTCATGTCCTTGTGTGCAATGGTTGGTTAAATGCTTTAAATTCCAGAGGTGGCTTTGAATATATATATATATATTCAATATATTGTCTTTCCTTCCCACAAGCTTTAATTTGCTCCAAATTTTAATTGTCACAATTATTTCAAAGGTTAGTATGAGGATAGCAGATGTTTGCAAGACAGGGTGAGGCAGATTTTGGAGTCCAGCTCTTTATTCAAGGGAGGATAAGGTTTGGGAGATAGTTAGACATTTTTATTTCCAGTCAGAAGTTCAATGCGACGGCAACTTTTTGTTTTCTTCTTATGCCAATATCCCCTTTCATTGGGCCCCACTCTCGGAATCGAGGTAAAGCCATGATGTCACACTCACCATGACATCATCAAACAGAAATAATCTTATCGGGGTGTGGAGCTCTCGGGGGTTGGTTGTTTTCAGGCAGATGTTTCATTATCCAAATTAGGTAACATCATCAGTGCTAGAAAGGAGTAGAATTTGTGGGGGAGGAGGAGGAGAAGGAGGAGGGCTCTTGGGTCATTGCTACTCTCTGAGCTTGGTTGTTTTCTTGTACATATTTCATTACCCAAACTAAGTAACCAGAGGTGGTATTCAGCCGGTTCAGACCGGTTCTAGTGAACCGGTAATGGCTCATCCACCCTCCTGGGTGCAATCCCGTCCTGTATCGCTGTGTTTTTGACACCACACGCATGTGTGGACAGTGTACACAAGCGAATTGCCATGTTGTTTGACGTCGCACGCATGTGCGGATGGCGCACACAAGAGAATTGCTGTGTTTTGTGACACTGCACGCATACATGGAGTTCTTCTCTGTTTTGGAGGTTAATAAAATCAATGAACCGTGAACCTTTGTCTCTATGAATTTCTACTTTAACAAATGAGCCTTTAAATCATTTAACGGTAAATGTTTTTATTTACATAATAAAAACATAACAATATCTATACAATTAATAAACAGCACTTAGTTACTATGATTAATTATCCTGTCAGCTATATATCTACAGTATATCTATATCTATTCTCTCTAAGCTATGTTATCTATGATTATTCTTCCTCAGAAGAAGTATTATTATAAACCAATAGATATCTATTATAAATAGACATCTATATCTATTCTCTCTAAGCTATGTTATCTATGATTATTCTTCCTCAAAAGAAGTATTATTATAAACAACCATTATTATAATTTATAAATCTATTATTATAGATTTATAAATTATAAGTCTGCTCTTCTAATAGACTTCCAAACTGCTCACAGTTGTTTAACGGAAGATTATAGAAGAGTTAAGAGCTAATACCTAAGACCAAATAGCTAAGACGAGTGAAGATCGAAGAGCAAAGACTTTCTGACAAGAATCTCCTTTTATACTGCTAACTATGACAGTTAGGGTAGGACCCTGGAGATTCAAACATATTAGCTGCCCTCTGATTGGCTTATGTATCTGTCCATTCCAAAAGCCATTAATAGGCACAGCTATAGCGAAATAAATTTTCTCTAACATTCTCTCACACGCGCTCACATTTCCGGTGCTGGGCGAACCAGTGGTAAAATTTTGTGAAACCCACCTCTGTAGATAACATCATCAGTGTTGCCCAAAAACAACCAAGTTCAGAATACACCAAGGATCCCTTATTTCAACCCTGAGCTACAAATATTCTCCTATGTTAGAAATAATCTTAATTATGCCATTTGTGCAAAATGTCACTTGCCCTTCCTAGGAACACCACTATTCCACTCCATTTCAAGCCTTGTGGGAAGCAAAACATACACGTGGGGGGGAAAAAGACAGAGCTTATGAAATAAACGAAAGCCACTCTTGCAAACTGCCTGTTGCAGTGAAGAAAGTCATCTACCTAATCTCCAGAATGCATTTATCATAGAATATAGAATAGAATAGAATAGAATAGAATAGAATAGAATAGAATAGAATAGAATAGAATAGAATAGAACAGAACAGAATAACAGAGTTGGAAGGGACCTTGGAGGTCTTCTAGTCCAACCCCCTGCTTAAACAGGAAACCCTACACCATTTCAGACAAATGGTTATTCAATCTCTTCTTAAAAACTTCCAGTATTGGAGCATTCACAACTTCTGGAGGAAAGTTGTTCCACTGATTAATTGTTCCAACGGTCAGGAAATTTCTCCTTAGTTCTAAGTTGCTTCTCTCCTTGATTAGCTTCCACTCTTTGCTTCTTGTCCTGCCCTCAGGTGCTTTGGACAATAGCTTGACCCCCTCTTCTTTGTGGCAACCCCTGAGATATTGGAACATTGCTATCATGTCACCCCAGTCCTTCTTTTCATTAAACTAGACATACCCAGTTCCTGCAACCGTTCTTCATATGTTTTAGCCTCCAGTCCCCTAATCATCTTGGTTGCTCTTCTCTGCACTCTTTCTAGAGTCTCAACAGGTTTTTTTACATCATGGCGACCAAAACTGGATGCAGTATTCCAAGTGTGGCCTTACCAAGGCATGATAAAGTGGCATCAACACGTCACATGATCTTGGTTCTATCCTTCTGTTTATGCAGCCTAGAACTTATCCTTCATGAATTGCCATATTCAAATGCTTCTGAAACCAGACTAAGCTATTTCAGTTCAGCTCCTGTTTGGAAATTCTAACATAGGATCCTCTACATAGCAGAGATGGGAGCAGCTGAGTAAAGGCTTCTTAGTTGCTGAGTAGCAACTGGTGGACAGTCACTTGAGCTGTTGTGTCTTCAGTTGCCAGCTGTAGTAAAATCAAAGCAAAGGGGCCACCATGAATTCTGTTTGGAAGAAAGGAGGATACTTCTTTCCCAGTTATGAAAAGTAAAGATATCCTTGAAGTGAATTGGACTATCCATTAAAATCACCACCCACTGTTTTTGCAGAACTCTTAAAGATTAACCTTAGGACATTGCTTAATGCATGGTCCAAGTGGATTCTCTCTTCTTCTTCAGAAGTTGTATAAGCTGATGGTTCTTTACAAAGAAGAAGAATATTTGTAGCCCAGGGGTTGAAATGAGAGGTCCTTGGTGCTCTCTGAGCTTTCTTGTTTTCTTGCAGATGTTTCGTTACCCAAACTAGGTGACATTGTCATTGCTAGAAGCAGTGGTGGGATTCAGCCGGTTTGGACCGGTTCAGGCAAACCGGTAGTTCTGGTGATAAGTTGGCCCCACCCACCCACCCCTGCTCTATTCTGTCCTTTATTTCTGTGTTTTTCAGCTCAGCTGATTCGAGTGGCCCAGCGGATTCCCGCGCCTCAGCTGTTTTACTCACCGGCATCAATAGAAGGTCAGGTTTTGTGCTTAAAATGGGCAGTTTTTCAACGCTGCATGCGCGCACTCACCAAACCAGTTGTTAAACCGGTTGAAGCCCACCATTGGTTAGAAGGGAGGAGGGTTTGTGGAATGGAGGACGACGACGACGACGACGACGACGACAACTGTGAGGTCCTTGGTGCTCTCTGAGCTTGCTTGTTTCCTTGAAGACGTTTCATTAACCTAACTAGGTAACTTCATTCATTCATTCATTCATTCATTTCGTCAAGCATGTATTAGATAACAGATACAAGTATAAACATAATTAGGAATACATGAAATGGAGATGAATAAAAGGGAACATTAGGACAGGGTGCACTTATGCACTTCATCAGTGCTAGAATGTAGTAGGGTTTGTGGAATGGTGGTAGTGATGATGGAGGAGGAGGAGGAGGAGGAGGAGAGGAGGAGGAGGAGGAGGAGGAAGACTGTGGGATCCTTGGTGCTCTCTGAGCTTGCTTGTTTTCTTGCCGATGTTTCATTACCAAACTAGGTAATATCATCAGTGCTAGAAGCGAGGAGGGTTTGTGGAGTGGAGGAGGAGGAGAGGGAGAGGAAGAGAAGGTGGAAGAAGAGAAGGAAGGGCAGGAAGGGGAAGGGGAGGAAGAGGAAAAGGGGGAGGAGGAGGAGGTGCAGGAGGAAGAGGAAGGAAAGGAGAGGAAGAGGAGGAGGTGGAAGAGGAGGAGGAAGGAGAGGAAAAGGAGCAGGAGAAGGAAGAAGAGGAGGAGGTAGAGAAGGTGGAATAGGAGGACTAGGAGGAGAAGGAAGAGGAAAAGGAGGAGGAAGGGAATGGAAGGGGAAGGAGGAGGAGCAGGAGGAAGAAGAGGAAGGAGAGGAAGAGGAGCAGGAGAAGGAAGAAGAAGGTGGAAGAGGAGGAGGAAGAGGAGGAGGAGGAAGACTGAGGGGTCCTAGGTGCTCGGTCTCTGAGCTTGCTTGTTTCCTTGCAAACGTTTCATTACCCAAATTAAGTAACATCATCAGTGCTAGTCCTTTACAGGGAACCGGCTTGCCTTGAAGAGGCTAAAGTTGTCGGTAAATTATACAACCCTTTACAAAAAGGTGGTTGACTGTTCGAAGCCTGCTGCCATCCAGATACTTAAGCTTCCACAGGAGGAAGATGGGCCATGCAAGCCTCATGCCCCCCCCTCCCCCCCGCTTGTAGCCACGCTTCGCCCCACGAAGAGGCTCGTTCTGAGGGAAGAGATGGCTTATCTCAAAGTGTGTATTTATCACACTTTAGGATCAGCGTGTCTCTCTTCGGAGTGCGGTTCATAAGCCAGCAGAGGAAACCACATGCTGTTAAGACTAAACATTCTCCACTAAGCCTCCATTAGTGCGAGCTGTGGAGAGGGCAGTTACTGAATTTTTCCAAATAAATAAAGCAAACAAGTTACTTCAGGAAAAAAAAAAAAAAATCACCGCTCCTTGATTTATGAGCCTGTGCTTGGTCTGCTGAGCATAGAACCAACTTAGTGAATCAGCTGTCAAAGGCCACCCGTGAGCGCTGGGCGGCCTCCTATCCCTTACCTCATTCTAAGTGGTGTACAACCACTAGCAAGTCGAGGCCGGTCCTGGCACTCCTGGTGTGGGCAGATTCCTCGCAAGTTCCACTCCTTCGCAGTTCCCTTCAACCTCCAGAACGGACAGCTATTAAAAGAGGGAGTATAGGAATCCTATTTACAGGCTTTTGGCCTGGGGCGTAGAAAGAAAAATGGCGGGTGTGGGGAGAAAACTTTCCTCCAAAATCAATGTTTGCTTTGTTGAGGGGCTCCTTAGGTGTACGTTGGAAGCCATTTCATCTATCTTGCACAGCTAAGTCACTCAAACGTTGGGCGTGCCAGCTAGTAGTAGTTTCTGATCCAGAATCAACAGCCTGGTGCGTTGAGCCTTAACAGATGCCTTGCTCCAAGAGATGGAAAATAACCAGGGTGTCACAGCACCTGATGAATTATTCTTACACGCAATATAACGGAGGGCAGTTTAATCTCTTGGCTCGGCTTCCTCTTAGGCTTCTGACATGAAATATCGGTTGACCTCGCGGAGTTCAAGGATGCTGGAGAGACTTTTCTTCTGCTCCTCATCCAACTCTGAAGTGTTGTGTGTACTTATCATCTCAGGCCCTGCGAAGGTTCAAAGGAGGTTCTAAGGATTTGTTTTCCTCACACAGACTTCCCAGCTTTCTGGTGCTTAAAACAAGGGGAGAAACACAAGCCAATTGGCGTATTAGGACTATTGCCTTAATAGGAAAGGCACACATCGCAACCAGGTTGATACGCATCGACCACACTTTGATACCCATCTAGGAAGAGCAGACATGATTTTTGAATGTCAGTCATTCGTTGAATCTAGAATAGGATAGAATGGGGTAACAGAGTTGGAAGGGACCTTGGAGGTCTTCTAGTCCAACCTACTGCTTAGGCAGGGAACCCTATACTATTTCAGACAAATGGTTATTCAGTCTCTTATTTAAAAAAAACTTCCAGTGTTGGAGCATTTACAACTTCTGGAGGCAAGTTCCACTGATTAATTGTTCTGTCAGGAAATTTCTCCTTAGTTGTAAGTTGCTTCTTTCCTTGATTAGTTTCCACCCATTGCTTCTTGTCCTGCCCTCAGGTGCTTTGGAGAATAGCTTGACTCCCTCTTCTTTGGGGCAGCCCCTGAGATATTGGAAGACTGCTATCATGTCTCCTCTAGTCCTTCTCTTCATTAAACTAGACATAACCAGTTCCAGCAACCATTCCTTATATGTTTTAGCCTCTAATCCTCCCCTAATCATCTTTGTTGCTCTTCTAGGGTCTCCACATCTTTATTTATATCATGTCGACCAAAACTGGATGCAGTACTCCAAGTGTGGCCTTACCAAGGCCTTATAAAGTGGTATTAACACTTCATGTGATCTTGATTCTATCCCTCTGTTCATGCAGTCTAGAATTGTGTTGGCATTTTCGGCAGTTGCAGCACACGGCTGGCTCATATTTAAATGATTATTCACTACGACTCCAAGATCCCTCTCACTGTGACAGATGGAATTGACTGGGACATTCTTATTATCTGTACAGTTTTAAACTTTTGAAACTAGTCACAAAAGTGCCTGATTTCACATGGGACTTTATTTAATATTATTACTGTTTTATTTACAGGGTAGAATTCAAGGTCCCCTGGGCAATGTTTGATGCCTTCCACCCACTGTTTCCTCTCATGAAGATCTATGAAAGAAGGCACTAGGGAGAAAAGCCAAAGGCTGAGGGCCAAAGAATTGAGGCCTTTGAACTCTGGTGCTGGAGAAGACTCCTGCGAGTCCCTTGGACTGCAAGGTGATCCAACCGGTCAGTCCTAGAGGAGATCAACCCTGACTGCTCTTTAGAAGGCCAGATCCTGAAGAGGAAACTCAAAGACTTTGGCCACCTAATGAGAAGGAAGACCTCACTGGAGATGAGAAGCCTAATGCTGGGAAAGATTGAGGGCAAAAGAAGAAGTTGACAACAGAGAACGAGGTGGCTGGATGGAGTCACTGAAGCAGTTGGCATGGGCTTAAATGGATTCCAGAGGATGGTGGAGGAAAAGGAAGGCCAGGAGGAACATTGTCCATGGAGTCAGGATGGGTTGGACATGACTTTGCAACTAACAAGAAGAAGAAGAAGAGAAAAAAGGGGTTAGATTCTTGTGCTTTTTAAAATGAGATTGTTGTTTTTATGGTTGTTTGGAGGTATTACCCTCTCACTTTCATCCCCAAAAGCATCTCAGTGAAACCTTGAAAGAGATTTTCTGACTACCACTGCTATGGAAGATGAAGCACAAATGTCCTCAGAATAGGGGTCACAAAGTCAGGATGGCAACCACAACTCTGCAATCAAGGCCATGTCTTGTTTTGCAAGCCTTTGTATTACTCCGAAGCTGAAAGAGAAAAAATGCATGGTCCAAGGGACTTACGTGTAACAAATGTACCACTCACACTTGTTCCTTTTTATCTCATGTCCTTGTGTGCAGTGGTTGGCTAGATGATGATGATGTGAATTCCAGATGTGGCTTTGGATATTGTGTGTGTGTTTTTTTTTAATGTTGTCTTTCCTTCCCACAAGCTTTGATTTGCTCCAAACTTTGTCACAAACAATTATTTCAAAGCTTTAGTATTAGGATAACAGATGCTTCCAAGGCAGGATAGAATATATTCCGGGGTCCACATCTTTACTCAAGGGATGGTATAATTGATGAGAAAGTGATAGTGGATGTAGACATTATTTTTATCAACCGGAATCCCAATATGACAACAACATAAACGTGGTGAATCTAGAGTCAAACGCTGCTGGACAATTTGTGACCCGTTGGGTCATTTCAGATATATTTGCTTACCTAAACAGAGGAACAGAATAACAGAATAACAGAGTTAGGGAAGGCTTGGAGATCTTCTATTCCAGGGGTCGGCTGCTGGGTGTTTGCAGGGGTTCGGGAGAACCACTAGCTAAGATTCTGTGCAATTTGGAGAACCCCCAAATCTCCCTCTTGGCTGGCTCATTCCACCCCGCTCCTCCCCTCCCTGGAGTCCCCATGTGGCCTCTTTTGGATGCAGGTAAGTGCAGGGAGCACACAGAGGCTCGGGGAGGGCGAAAAACAGGCCTATTGGAAGTTCAGGAAGGGCCTCCGAAGCATGGGGGAGGCAGTTTTCGCTCACCCGGATGCTCAAGGAAAGCCTCCGGAGCCTGGGGAGGGCAAAAACACCCCTCCACCATGGTGCAGGAGGCTGACTAGGCCACGTCCACCATGGCCATGCCCAGCCAGCAACTGGGTAGAAAACCCCTTGCTAAAAGTTTTGAAGCCCACCCCTGGTCTGTTCCAAACCTCTGCACAAGCAGGAGATGCCATACAATTCTGGAAACATCTCTTTTTAGAAATCTCCAATGATGGAATACCCACAAGTTCTGAAAGGAGTTCTGAAAGTTAATTATCCTCACTGTTAGGAAATTTTGTCTTTAGTTCTAGGTTGCTTCTCTCCTTGATTAGCTTCCATCTATTGTTTCTTGTCCTGCCCTCAGGTGCTTTGGAGAATAGCTTGACTCCCTCTTCTTTGTGGCAGCCCCTGAGATATTGCAACACTGCCATCATGTTAGCCCTAATCCTTCTTTTCATTAAACTAGACATACCCAGTTCCTGCAACCGTCCTTCATATGTTTTAGCCTCCAGACCTCTCATAAATTTTCTCTTCTCTGCACTTTTCGGGCCTTTTGGGCCCACCAGAAGTCAGGAAATGAGCCATTTCCGGCCTCCGGAGGCCCTCCGGGGGGGGTGGGATAGGGAAGGCTGTTTTTGCCCTCCCCAGGCTCCTAGAAAGCCTCTGGAGCCTGGGGAGGGCAAAAAGCAGGCCTACCAGGCCCACCGTGCCATTGCGTGCCAAAAGCGGGGGGAATCACATGTACGCGGACAAGGGGCAAGGTGCATTAAATTATGGGTGTGGGCATACACGCATGCGACCCTCCCGCGCTCCCCCCCCCACTTTTGGCACCCGACGGCAAAAAGGTTAGCCATCACTGGTATATAGAGTCCTCTTCTTCCAGTACATGTTATTTAATGGAAATGTATTGCAAAGCAGCCTAAGTATTTTTTCCAAGTACAGGGGAAATAGGCAGATAATTAAATGTACTTGGGTTGATCATCTTTCTAAGGTGCCCTTCCCACCACCTAGCATTCAGTAGGCATTGGTCTAAGCCAGGTGCCTGCAAATCTGGCAACTTTAAGACTTGTAGACTTCAACTCTCAGAATTCCTCAGCCAGTTATGAGGCAGTCAGCTGAACCAATTTTTCTTGGTGGCCATTTTCTCTGAGAACTGTTTTGAACTTAAATGGCCCAGCGATATGTGCAGAATATGGCATAAAAGTGAAGACGGCAGCCACAACGATACAACTGAAACTGCCTTTTTAAAAAATAAAAATAAATAAAAAATAAAAATATTTTTTTAAAAAATAAAAATATGGGGTGATTGCTAAAAAGGCATTAAGAGTGTTAACCGAATCTTGTGTAGCTTCTTCTCTGGTAATACTGTTCTACTAACAAGAGCATACAAAACCTTTGCTAGACCAATTCTCGAATACAGTTCATCTGTCTGGAACCCGCACTGTATATTGGACATTGAATGGGTCCAGTGATATTTCACGAGAAGAGTCCTCCACTCCTCTGCTTGCAACAGAATATCTTATGCCACCAGGTTTGAAATTTTGGGCTTAGACAACTTAGAACTTCACCTCCTTCAGTCCAACCTAAGCATAGTAGATAAAATTATCTGCTATAATGTCCTACCTGTCAATGACTACTTAGTCATTGTAGCTTCCACTACAACAATACATGAGCACACAATAGATACAAACTCAAGGTAAATCATTCCAAACTTGACTGCAGAAAATATGACTTTAGCAACAGAGTGGTCAATGCCTGGAATGCTCTGTGGTTTCATCCCCAAACCAGGGGTGAAATCCAGCAGGTTCTGACAGGTTCTGGAGAACTGGTAGCGGAAATTTTGAGTAGTTCAGAGAACTGGCAAATGCCACCTTTGGCTGGCCCCAGAGTGGGGTGGGAATGGAGATTTTGCAATATCCTTCCCCTGGAGTGGGGTGGGAATGGAGATTTTGCAGTATCCTTCCCCTGCCACGCCCACCAAGCCACACCCACCAAGCCACACCATGCCCACCAAGCCACAGAAACAGTAGTAAAAAAAATTTGGATTTCACCATTGCCCCAAACCTAAGGTGACCAGATGTCCCGCTTTTGGCGGGACAGTCCCGCTTTTGAGCAATTTGTCCCGCGTCCTGCGGCGTTTTAAAAAAGTCCCGATTTTTCATTCTGCCTCCTGAGTCCCCGCTGATGGCTAGAGGGAAAAAAAACTGTTTGAACTCTTGCCGCGGGGCTTCAAAGGGCCGACCTACAGCTGATCAGTGTTAAAAAAAAAACACCTTGGTATATTTGCGGCGCAAGGCAGCCCTCGTTTCCTGCCGACTCGGAGCGGTAAACAGCGTCTGGTTCAGGGAGCAGCCGGATTTTGCTCTCCATTGCTCTCTCGGTCCCCTGCAAGCTCTCATCTCTCGAGAAGCCCAACCAAAGTTTCCCGCGCCATTTCAGGGAGCGTTCCTTGAGAGACGAGAGCTTGCAGGGGGCCGAGAGAGCAATGGAGAGCAAAATCCGGCTGCTCCCCGAACCAGACGCTGTTTACCGCTCCGAGTCCCAAGCAACAGGAGAGGAGGGCTGCCTTGTGCTGCAAATATACCAAGGTGGAATCCTGATGCCGCCCTTACAGCGGAGAGAAGAAGCCGGATTTTGCTCTCCATTGCAGACACCAGATCGTAATGCACCACCTGCAAAAATGCGAAAATTTCCAAATGTAGCCCTGCCCTCTTACAGCTCTCCTGATGTTCAACTGTTGTCTCTCAAGGAGGATACTTGGCCAGCCTCATGCTTGATGTCTCCCACCTTGGCAGCTTTAAGACTTGTGGACTTCAACTCCCAGAATTCTCCACAATTCCCCAGAATGGGCTCGGTGGGAGTTGAAGTCCAAACATTGTAAAAGAGCCACAATTGCCCAGCCCTGGGCTAGGGTAGGCTGACGCCGCGCGGATGGGAGGAGGGACGGGCGACCCAGCAATTAAGTTGTGTTTTGGAAGTATATATGGGGGAAATTATTTGGTTTATTATTATTGATAAATATAATTAATTGATTTGTAAGAAATTGGATTGCATGGAAATAATTGGAATATTCATGTTCATATTGATTAATATACAAAAAAGATAGTTATATAACTAATTGATTTATATTAAAATGTTGAATTTGTATTAAACAACTGTATTACATAATTACATAATTAACCAATGTAAGGATGGATATAAAAATAGATGACAATGGGAAGGGGTATAATATAGAATAGAAGGGAAAAATTGAATTTGATTAAGATTAGAGATGAGGATGAAGGGTAATATTGGTTTTTTAAAAAAATAGATGAGGAATAAATATGGGAAAAAGGAAATATAGAAATTGTAAATTTAATTGAAATGACTAAACGCTGTTTAAATTTGTGAACCAGCCAAATATTCTGTTCAAAGAAAATACATTGTATGTTTGTATGTGTGTTTCTAATTACTGCTATTTATTCATATTTGTTCTCTTTTATTCTTTAAAGTTTAACAATTCATTCTTTATCTTAATATCTTTATATTTGCTTGGGGTTGGCTTTCTTCCCTTTCATCTTTTTTATTGTACAGCAATCTTTCTCCTCAAACCTACCACCTCTCTCTTTTCTTTCCTTCTTACTTTCTCTTCCCCCCACCCTCTTTTTCTCCTCCCTACTTCCTCTTCCTTTCTCCTCCTCCTCCTCTCTTCCTCCCTCTCTTACCCTCACTCCTACTCTAATTTCCCTTTCTTCATCCCTCTCTATTGCTGTATCCTTTAATGCATATGGACTACTCAGAGGGCTGAAAAAGTTATTTTTGACTGGTCCTCGCACTTTTGACCAGTCCTCGAACTTACGACTGTCCTCAAATTTTACGTTTTTGCCCTATCTTGTCACCATGGTGAAGAGAAGCAGTTGTGAAATGAGTGATATGGTTGTTAAGAATGCTGCACGGGCATAAATGTGAGGATGGTCATAAGTGTGAGGACCAGTCAAAAGTGTGAGGACCTGTCAGAAATGACTTTTCAGCCCTCTGAGTAGTCCCTATACACATAGCCATGGCCACCCGGTCACATGACCAGCTAGCCACGCCCACCCAGTCACATGGCCTCCAAGCCACGCCCACACAATAAGCCACGCCCACAATGGTGTCCTTCTTACCAATGTTAAAATCTATTCACCTTACCCTATACACATAGCCATGGCCACCCGGTCACATGACCAGCTAGCCACGCCCACCCAGTCACATGACCAGCTAGCCACGCCCACAAAATAAGCCACGCCCACAATGTCCCTCTTTACCAATGTTAAAATCTGGTCACCTTACCCAAACCCCCAAAACTTTAACCTTAGACTGTCTACTGTTGACCTCACCCCATTCCTAAGAGCTCTGTAAGGGTTGTGCATAAGCGCAACAACGTGCCTACCGTCTCTGTCCTACTGTCCCCTTTTTACTCGTATCCTTTTCATGTATTCAAATCATGTTTATACTTTTCTCTGTTATGTTATACATGCTTGACAAAATAAATAAATGAAATGAAAGATGAAATGAAAGATGGACCTTTAAAAATAAATGGATCTTGGATTACCACATCGTAGTCCACATCTTGTAACCACATCGTGGGGGCACCCCTGAAGTGACCATAAACACGAGTTTGTCAACAACTCCACCCCAAATAAGAATGTAAGCCTCGGCTTACAACCATTTATTTAGTGATTGTTTGAAGTTACCAACAATGCTAAAAAGGGGGACTTTCAAATGGCCCTTGCAACTCCTACGACCATTGCAGCATCCTTGTGATGTTGCCAATTGGGGAATTTGGAGAATGAACATCCTCCCATTTTCAAGTGACCAAGGTTGAGAGCAGGGGTGGGCTGCTGACAGTTTGCAAAATTTGGGAGAACCTCTAGCTAAGTTCTGTGCAGTTCAGAGAACCCCCTCAAATCCCACTCCTGGATGGCCCCGCCTACCCGTCCCCTCCCCTCCCAGGAGTCCCCACGCGGCTTGTTTTGGATGTAGGTAAGTGCAGGGTGCATGCAGAGGCTTGGAGTGGGCAAAAATCAGGCCCACCAGAAGGCCGGAAACAGGGCCTCCAGAGGGTCTCCAGAGCCTGGGGAGGCCATTTTCGCCCACCCAGTGGCTCAAGGAAAGCCCTTGGAGTCCAGGGAGGGCAAAAACGCTACGGTACAGGAGGTCTAGTCAGCGGCGACAGCCACCATGGCCATGCCCACCCAGCAACAAGGCAGAGAACCCCTTGCTATAATTTTTGAAGCCCACCCTGGTTGAGAGACATGACTTCCAAAGTCAAGAAGGTGCTTATTCAATAGATTCTAAAAGCTGCTAATGAGTAGTAAAACAAGAATCTCCAGTAGACATAATAAAGAGTGTAACTATCCTGCACTTTTTTTAAAAATCTCCCCCATTTTATGCAGCTTAACTCCGAGCAATTCTTCACTCGTTAGTGCTCATTTCTTACCACAAATGCCGTCAGAAATCTATTTTAAAAGTTCTTTTAATTAACTTTTCTGACTCTTAAACTGGAAGCAGCTGTAATGAAGTCATTCGTGACACTCAAGAGTTCAGGTGCCAAACAAAAGACTGTAAACCAAATTCCAAAACGATGTAATAATGACCAAACATTTGAGAGAAATAATATTTCAACGTGTCGGGTGTTTTTTTTTTTTTTTAAATGGTTTTCTTTGTCTTTTTAATACCGCAATTGGAAAGCCTGTTTTCTCCCCATGGGTTTACTGTCTTTAAAATATCCTGATTCTCTCTTGTATCAGACTAGCCCAAGCATTTGAGTGATCTTAGCTGCGTGCAATTGGACTCAATATCTGTATTAGAGACACTTTTCCAAAGGTTTTCTGTGTGAGGCTGCGGACCTGGGCAGTATTGAGTCATATGAATTTGACAACTGTTAACATCGATTCCCAAAGAAAGCCAAATGGGTCGCCGGATGCCCACTCATAGAAAGACATTAATGTTGTGGTCCGCTAGTGGCCAGCAGAGCTGGTGGCAGACTCAGACAGTGAGGAGGTTGCGGAGGAACATGGGCCAGTCCTGGAGTCTGGGGAAGGCTCTGATGAGAGCTCTGCGTCAGAGGCAGAGATGGGGCCAGGGCCGTCTGGCAGTTATCAGCTGCCTTCAGAGTCGGATATCAGTGGGGCAGAAGAATAGCTGGAGCCTGTTCCTGATGTGCGCATGCGCGGAGCTGCCAGGAGAAGGGAAGAGCTAAGGAACAAGGACCGACTCAGGAGTAAAGGCACAGGTGGATGTTGAATGGCCCCTCCCAGAGGGAATAAAGAGGAGCGAAAGGGGAGGGGAGTTTGCAGGAAACAATTAGTTCAATACATGAGGGTGAAGATCTGTTCCTGACTTCTTGCCAAATAATTGTTGCTCCAGCGTAGCATTTGGAAGATATCGGCCTGGCAACTCTCCAAGCCTGATAAAGGTCTGTAGTTGTGAAATATCATGAAAGAGTGTTTGCTGGGACTTTGCTGGAGAGGAATTTCCCTTTATCCTAAATAAAGAGGATATCAGGATGAGGAGTCTGCTTCATGCTCTTGGGAAGCCTAGATCAGAACAATTAAAATGACCCTACGCAAAAGGTGCTAGGTTTGAACTATCACGCCAGCAATAGACAATCCTGAATAGCATTCGCACCTCACATAATGTCTGCCGGGATTCTCTAGAATTAGAATTAGAATTCTTTATTGGCCAAGTGTGATTGGACACACAAGGAATTTGTCTTCGGTGCATAAGCTCTCAGTGTCCATAAGTGATAAATCATGATCATAGTCATAAAAATAAATTCATCATAAATCATAAGAACTTAGTGATAGTCATAGGATACTAAATAAGCAATCAACATAAATCGGACTAGGGAACTAAATACAAGAATATGAATCGTAAAGATACAAGCAACAAAGTTATAGCCATAAGTAGAAAAGGAGATAGGTAATAGGAAAGATGAGAAGAATAGTAGTAATACAATCTTTCTAAGTAGTTTGACAGTGTTGTGGGAATTAGTTGTTTACCAGTTCGGACAGGTGGTTCCAGAGATGCTGAGAGTGATGGCATGGGAGAAAAATTTGTCCTTGTGTCTCGTTGTTCTGGTGTGCAGTGCTCTATAGCCTCGTTTTGAGGGTAGGAGTTGAAACAGTTTATGTCCAGGATGTGAGGAGTCTGTAAATATTTTCACAGCCCTCTTTTTGACTTGTGAAGTATGCAGGTCCTCAGTGGAAGGCAGGTTGGTAGCCATTTTTTTTTCTGCAGTTCTAATGATCCTCTGAAGTCTGTGTCCGTCTTGTTGGGTTGCAGAGCCAAACCAGACAGTTACAGAGGTGCAGATGACAGACTCCATAATTCCTCTGTAGGACTCAGCAACTCCATTATATAAATTGGGCATAGCATCCTCCCCTCGGGGATTGTGAGGTCCCACGTCAAACTGTAGATCACATCATGACTGGCAGTAAGATGAGTGCATATATTGGTCTAGTATCTTATTTATTTATTTTTAATATAAACAATACTGCACTTCAATTGTTAGATGGCCTAGACATTGCTATCTGAATATAGATCTTTTTAACATCGGTAGAATAGAATTAGAGTGGAATGGAGTGGAGTGGAGTGGAGTGGAATGGAATGGAATGGAATGGAATGGAATGGAATAGAATAGAATAGAATAGAATAGAATAGAATAGAATAGAATAGAATGAATAGAATAGAATAGAATAGAATAGAATAGAATAGAATAGAATAACAGAGTTGGAAGGGACCTTGGAGGTCAACCCCCTGCTTAGGCAGGAAACCCTACACCACTTCAGACAAATGGTTATCCAACATCTTATTTTATTTTATTATGTATTTTATTATGTATTTTTTTTAAATCTAGGTGTAATGTTAATATATATTGCAAGCTCATGCGAGAAATGCCACATGCTAAATAATAAATATGAATTGGACTGACAGATGCATAAATCAACCTGCAAAAATCTCAAAGGTGCTTTTTCAAAAGGCGACTGGACTGTTTTATTGCAGGATCCAATCTGGGTCAATTACTGGGACCAGAGGTTTTGTCTTCCAAGCTTTCGGATTTGTGCTGGAGCCCATCTTACTTTCTAGCAGAGTGTGTGCTATTGTCAGGTCATCTGCTGGGACGCAGATGATGGAGGAGGAGGAGGGAGGAGGCTATTGGGGTTGTGTTCTTTGCATGCTTTCACTTTTTGCTGTAACCGTGTGGGATTTAGGGAGGGGGACTATCCTGAAGATAGATGGGCTTCCTCCCAGCCGGTTCTAGCCTGACACCAAGGTCGCAGAGTCCTGGGAATGAACTGCTGTCAAGCTAACACCTCAGAGTTCTCAAAACACCTATATGACACTGCATTGGCTACCAGTAGACTGGCAAAGTGGGGTGGAGTTTGAATTGGGAAGAATAGCTTAATGCTTTGCGCGGGAACTTCAGATACCGCCTGACTCCTCTGCAATCCCTTTCGCTCAGTAAAAGTTGCTTTCGATAACTGTTTCAGGAGTCATGCTTTCCCGAGGGAGTAGCTGAAGCAGGTCCTTACAACTATCATATTCAAAATGGAGGGCTGATTCTATGTAAACCAGGAGTGTCAAACTCGCTTCGTCACGTTGTCGTCACGTGACATATCGCAACTTTTTTTCCTCTTTGCTAAAATGGGGGTGGGGGTGGCCAGTGCATGACACATCCGGCCCGCAGGCTGTGAGTTTAACACCCCTGATGTAAACCAACAAACATCAAAGACAGCGGTGAAATGCTCTGAAGTCTACCAGTTCGCTTCGCTACCAGTTTGCTTTGTGCATGCACAGTGCGCAGTGTATGCCAAACATGCGCTTCGTGTGCAGGCGCAGTGCAGGCGCTATCACGCAGCACTGAAAAAGGAGGATTAAGAAGCCTTTTCTGGTAAGCAGAATAGCGAGGGGGCGGGAACAGCTGTGCCGCGTGATTTAGATTTGCTAGAAAGCAGGATTTCCTGATAAATTGCGCGGCACAGCTGATTGTCGGAAATACTGGTTCGCCCAAACTGGTAGCATTTTTTTTTTACTACTGGTTCGCCCGAACTGGCCCGAACCGGTAGCATTTCACCCCTGATCAGAGACTAAAACTGGAAATCTCAGTGTTGTGTCTTCTCTATGTAAAATTGTTTGGCACTGCAATCTATACCTTGCATACTTGTTTCAATTGTTGTCATTTTGCAGTTTCAAAAAGCGACCTTCCAATGGGGCGTCTCTGGATTTCTCTAAAGACAAGCCTTTAATATATTTTGGCAGGGTCCAGGTCCACGCTCCAGTTCAGGAGATATTAGCGAGAATTTTCCATATGTATTTGTGTGCAGTGCTAGAGTTGCGTGTGGTCATGAGACAAATTCATCCCACAGTTTTGTTGCTGCTACAGTTCTTACCTTTCTTAGAGCCAACTGTCAACTTGGCAGTTAAAATATCACAGGGGGAAGATAGAGTAGCCGAAGTATTTATGCTTCAACATTCTTGTGCCTCATTAGTCACAAAGCACAATGGAAAAAATGGAAAAAATGCTGGGTTCATAAGGAAGCTGGAAATGTGCAGAATTACAGATGAGAAGAAAAAAAAATAACCCACCTCCCCAAACTGGCACGTATTAAAATGTCTATTTCTTTAGAGACAGTTTGCAAGTCAGAAAAACAAAATTAGGAAGGTGGCTTCTGTTATTGCAGAAAATTATTCACCTCAAAACAATGTCATGAATGTAAAACACTCCCTGTGAAATAAATAGGGCTCCAAGAGAGCCACATAATTTTATTTTCTAAAAGGAATTTCAATACAGATCGGAACTATCAAAAGTTTGGATCCCTCATAAAAGAAAACGTTCTAAACTACCCATAACATTTTGCTATTTTATGATACAGTTTTATGCATGATTTTTTTAAAAAAAGCAGCAAAGGGGACATCTTTAGATCATAATTGGAACTTGCACGCACAGTACGTACCGCTGCAAAAACATCTGTCTGTACTTCCTGCATGTTTCTTCTTCTTATGGTCTAAACATCTGGCCGACTGTGCGACCAAAAGTAAAAATTATATCCAATCCGTGGATGAATTGTAACAATTTGGATGCTTGGTGTTCAACAAGTGAATTTGAGTTTCTGACTAATTAATCTGGAATTAAATCCAAATGGGATTATTTCAAGAGAGGAGGCCAAAACGTTCGTGAAGGCATCAATATCCGTACACTCAAAGCATGTAGAATAGGGGTGTCAAACTCAATTTCATTGAGGGCTGCATCAGGGTTGTACTTGACCTTGGGGTGTGTGTGGGGGGGGGGGGGGGGCGGGGGGGGGGGGGGTGTGGCCAGGGGTGGGCATGGCCAACTCGATGTCACATTGAGGTTCCATTTTTGGCCGCGACGGCCTCCTGCAGCCCTCTGCCAGTGAAAACAAAGATCAGGGAGGCAGTGTGTGGCCCACCTGGGCTCCGTTTTCAGCTGCGACGGCCTCCTGCAATGCTCTGCCAGCAAAAATGGAGCTCGGGTGGACCTCCCCAGGCTCCATTTGCACTGGCAGAGAGCTACAGGAGGCCGTCGCGGTCGAAATCGGAGCTCCATGTTTGCTGGCAGAGGCACCACGGACATGTCCTTCTCTGTTTCCAGGGTGGCCATGCAGGCCAGATCTAAGCACTCCGCAGGCCGCATCTGACCCGCTGGCCTTGAGTTTGACACCCCTGATATAGAAAGAGGGATAAGTGTGGTTGAAGACAGTCCGCCATCTTGAAATTTTGATCCCACTGAAAATCCTCTTCTCCAAAGCAGCAAAACCAGCACAAAACCTTTTTACTGTATGTAGAACATAAATTATATCTTGGAGGAACAGGAAAAAAAAAATGCCAATCAGATGTAAATTTCCAAAAGATGAGTTCTGGAAAAAAGAGAAAGCAATATTCTTTATCCTTTAAACAGCTACATCACATCATAGCACTAGGACTTAGATTTATATACCGCTTTGCAGCCCTCTCTAAGCGGTTTACAGAGTCAACATATTGCCCCCCAACAATCTGGGTCCTCATTTTATCGACCTCAGCAGAGCCTCTGCCGATCAGGCAACTCAGCTTGGATCGTCAGAGCCTTTTGAAAGCATTTTTTTACAACCTCTTCGCCGAAGAGGTTGTAGAAAAAATGGTTTTAAAAGTAAAAAAAAAAAAATTGGCCACGCCCACCCAGTCATATTATCCCCCCCATCAAGCCATGCCCACAGAACCGGTAGTAACAAATTTTAGATTTCACCACTGACCCACACAAACACACTTCATACACACATTTAAAAAGACTCACCGAAGAAGAAATATACTGAACACGGGATTATTTGGTAAAGAATAATTTTCACAGTAACAAGCATTAAAAGCACTAAGCTGCTCAATTATTTCATCCTGTAAATCATTAACACACACACATATATAATATATTGAGAAACGCAAGGGAAAAAAATTAAAATTTATACCCCAAAGTGAACAATTACATTAGTATTAGCTCCTCTGTTCCTTTTATACATCTACAAAAAGCCATGGAAATGTCAGAGGCTCTTACATTTCTATAACTTGACTGCATCATTGAAAGCCGGGGTGGACATGCCACTTAGAGACCAACCTGCCTTCCTACGGCTCCAATGCCTTCTGAGATGTTGCCACTGGAATTTGCCCAAAAGTGGCCAATTCTTAGTGGTGTGTGGAACAGCCCAAATTAAGAATGTATACGTCCAAAAGCCACCCCAAATATTACATTTCTCCAAACCCTTTGAAACATAAAAGAGAATAAAACATTCAACATCTTCTCCGAACCCCCAACAAATCACAGTGCCATCAGAAATCTGAAAAGGTTTCATGGAACTTATTTTATAGTCTAAGGAAGGGGTCTCCAACCTTGGCAACTTTAAGACTTGTGGACTTCAACTCCCAGAGTTCTGGGAGTTGAAGTCCACAAGTCTTAAAGTTGCCAAGGTTGGAGACCCCTGGTTTAAGGGACACCATTGTCCTTACAGATCATAATGTATTTTAGAGCAAGGTTTCTCACTCATGGAAACTTTCAGATGTGTGGACTTCAACTCCCAGAATTCCCCAGACAGCATGGGTTCTGGGAGTGAATGAATTCTGGGAGTTGAAGTCCACACGTCTTCACGTTCCCAAGGTTGGGTAATTTTGCTTTACAGTTACTAAACAATCTCCCAATCTGTTGCTGTTTTCAAGTATTGTTATTTCCTTGCATGAATTAAGGTGATATAATCCTAATTTATAAGAACAATAGAAGTAATAACAGAACAGATTTGGCTTCCCAGCTAGTAGGGAATCTTAAGGCAAACCATGAAACTGAAAAGACATGTTTTTTTTTTTTTCCATGAAAAGACACAAACATAGAGAATGCAATAGGCCATTTTGGAACAGATGCAAATAAATAATAAGGCGTTTCAATTCCAGTTGTTCTTTGAACGTCTCCAATTAGTGTTTTTAATTCGGATGAGAGTTTGTTTTATTTCTGACATTAAAAAATCTGTTATTCCATTTGATGAATGCCGGTTAAGTATGACATAAAGAGCAAAAGCTGTGCTGCCTCCAGACTTAAGTTTGTAAGCTTAGGTTTGTAAAGGACAAGTGTACCTACTCTGTTGCTGGGAATATGTGGCTTTACTGAGATTTGCCAATGATTGCATTTCTTGTTAAAACTATGCGGGAGCCATTGGCACTCATTAGCTTTGCCAAGATTTCACACAACCTGTTGTGGCCTTTGGCCGCCAGCCCCTCCAACAGCCGAATCAGATGAGGAGGAGGCGTGGGAGTCAGGATAGCATCAAGGCAACCTGAGAGCTCTGAGGGGGAAGAGGAAATGGAGCTGGCAGAGAGAGGGAGGGAGGGAGGGAGGGAGGGAGAGAGAGAGAGAGAGGGAGGGAGGGAGGGAGAGAGAGAGAGAGAGAGAGAGAGAGAGCCCTCAGTTGGAGAGGCAACAGCCCCCAGGTCTGGAGGTGGCTGATGAGGAGAGGAGGAACAGCTGGGTCCAGTGCCTGACGCGCGAATGCACAGAAGGCAGAGGAGAGGAGAGCAGTGGAAATCTATGGGCCGGTCCTTGGGACGGAAGAGCCACCGCTGCTAGAGAAACCCCACCCTAACTCTGGGGATAAAAGGCAGGGGGCGGAGATGAATAGATGTGGCAGACAACTATTCATCTCCCTGCTGGACAGACTTGTTAGCCTGCGGTGTGAGAGAAACATTTTGCCGGGGCTGCTGGCGCTCCTAGTAAAGAAATCATTGATTTAACTACAGAGGTTTTGTCATGTTTGAGGAGCTGGGACCGAAAACAACCCTTAGCTTTACAAGGACAGCAGTATGATTCTGAACATCTAACCAAAACAATACGAGACCGGCTGATGGATCCCACTTCTCCGTCTAGTCTCCAGCATCTTTGAGAGAAGTGCTTAACGGTATGGAATCCTTTCCTTCTGTCTCCGGTGCTGTGACTTCTTCCCTCAGCAAACAGTTCAGCTGCTTCTGAGCGCAAGAGAGGAACAATTCCAAACTGGAAAGGCTACGCTGACGGATCACTTGATCCAGCTGTCAGGACGAGAAAAAGCACACATGAAGCAAAATGCAAGGGAATTCCAAAGAAAAACACACCCCTTGATTTAAACTCGCGAGACGGGAAGGCATAGGACTCGGGTAATGCACAGGGGCTTAATGTAACCTATCATAATTGGCGTAATTGCTTCTAGCTCCAGTCGTTCAAAGCTAAACCAAAAACTGAGGCTGTTATATTCCCCAGCTTCATTATTACAAGGAAGAAGTCTCAGATCATCTCTAGATTAGTGGTTTTTCAACCTCAGCAACTTTTAAGATGTGTGGACTTCAACACTCAGAATTCCCTATTCCTCATCACCAAAGATTTGGCACGTCGCATAGTATCAAGTTTCCTGGGCAGAACTGTAAGATAGTTTAATAAAATATTGGGGGAAATTTACTATTACTAAGTAATAAGTCTGCATTACTAAATCTGTATTACTTAGTAATACAGACTTAGATTACTAAGATTACTTACTAACTCTGCATTACTATTAATGGGAGCCTGAGTGGCGTAGGAGGCTAATGCCTCCTAAGGCAGCATTTAACATCCAGCTGCCTGCAATTACTCCGAGTTCAATTCTCACCAGGTTCAAGGTCGACTCAGCCTTCCATCCTTTCTAAGGTGGGTAAATTGAGGACCCAGTTTGTGGGGGCAATAAGCTGACTTTGTATAAAATATACAAAAGTATGAAGGCTATTGCTTAACGCATTGTAAGCCGCCCTGAGTCTCCGGAGAAGGGCGGCATATAAATCAAATTAAAAAAAAAAATCTTCTCATCATTCCTATCACCCATCTCCTCCCACTTATGACTGTATGACTGTAACCTTGTTGTGGGTATCCTTACGATTTATACTGACTGTTTCCTAGTATGATTTGATTGCTTATTTGTTCCCTATGACTATCATTAAGTGTTGTACCTTATAATTCTTGACGAATGTATCTTTTCTTTTATGTACACTGAGAGGCTATTATTATTATTATTATTATTATTATTATTATTATTATTATTATTTATTAATCATATTTCTATGCCGCCCACTCTCCGAGGATTCTGGGCGGCTTACAACAATCGACAGTATACTAAATAGCATATTGCCCCCAACAATCTGGGTCCTCATTTTACCCACCTCGGAAGGATGGAAGGCTGAGTCAACCTTGAGCCGGTGAGATTTGATCCGCTGATCTGCTGAACTAGCAGTCAGCTGAAGTAGCTGCAGTACAGCACTCTAACCACTGCACCACCTCGGCTCTGTGTATTGGGTATGCACCAAGACAAATTCCTTGTGTGTCCAATCACACTTGGCCAATAAAGAATTCTATTCTATTCTATTCTATTCTATTCTATTCTATTCTATTCTATTCTATTCTATTCTATTCTATTCTATTCTATTCTATTCTATTCTATTCTGACTTTTCCTTCTCTTTCCTCTGCCTTTTTTAACTCATCTTTTTGCTACTGATTTCCCACAATTGAGGAATCTTGGAATTAATAAAACAGTTTCTTAGGGATTCTCAAACCATTTTCAGGATTCTAGAAGGCCTTTTTTTTTGGTTTCATTCATAATTATACATAATAGAAAAATACATAATGACAATCATTAATAAAATGACTTTCTTTTCTCTCAAAAACTCCCCCCCCCCAAGTTATTTGGAACATAGTCACAGAGTCTTTTCATTAACATTTTGGATGCAATTGATTGCTCCAAACTCTTTAATCTGATTTTGCTGGAATACTGTATATAAAAATACTGGGCTGACATCATCTGTAGAACCCTTGTACACAACCTTCCAGCTTGGATTCTAGGAGTTCGAAGTAAGTAAGTAGATAATTGCTTTAAGTCTGGCAAGATTCTGTCTATAGGATAATAACAAGAAAGAAAGAATTCAAAGATACTGGACTAAAATCCACACATGGTTGGAGAAAATGATTAAAAAGCACATTGACTTTAAACCAGAGATTTTTTTTATTAGTTTAGTTTGTTTAGTTTAATGCGATTTATATGCCGCCCTATCTCCAATGGACTCAGGGCGGCTCACAACAATAAAATGCACAATTGCACCTTAAAACAATATAAAATTAAAAGTCCAAATTAAAACAATTTAAAATCTATTTAAAATCTATTAAGAACCCACCCACCCCCATCAGTAGTCCAGGCTGTGAAACAGCCAGGTCTTCAAATCACGGCGGAACGAGCGAAGGTCATTAGGGATCTTACCAGAAACATACAATAGAAAACTGAGTTACTTGATGGTGAATCAAGTAACTAGATTCAAGCGGCTAGAATTGTGTTTGCTAAAAATTGGAAAAATGAGGAAATACCTAAACAAGATGAAGTCATTAGGAAAATTATGGAATGTGCTGAAATGAGCAAATTAACATTTGAAATTAGAGAACAGGAAGGACAAACAATATTATAAGATATGGGATTTGTTTTATCAATGGCTAGATAATAAAACACGGAAATGAAATATGAAATAGATGCTACAATACAATATATGGAAATGATTTGAATGGGATGGAAATGCCATTGTTAGATGAATGATAAATGAGAATCATGATATAAAGATATATAGTTGTACCTTATAGTTAGATTGATAATATGAAAAATTAGAGAATTAGTAAATGATGAATATGAGATGAAGCACAAAAAAATTGTAACCGACCAACACACTACTTGCAATTGGATTGGATGATGGATGTTTTTATGTTTTGTTTAAAAATAAAAAAGAAAGAAAGAAAGAAAGAAAGAAAGAAAGAAAGAAAGAAAGAAAGAAAGAAAGAAAGAAAGAAAGAAAGAAAGAAAGAAAGAAATCAGAAGTAACCCATATATTGTTCTTGATTCTTTGGGCCTGACAGCTCTGGTCAAAGAGCAATAACTATTTGCAAGGCAGGAGAACGGTTCTCCTCCTTGTCCCGTCCCCCCCAAAAATGGATTATTTTATGGGGAGATGGAATGTATGACAACATATAGGCACACGTACAGAATCAGTTTTCTTTTCAAAGTAAAAACAAAGGCCCACATTGCACAATACATCCTTTATAAAGGAGGTTTATTTTGCTTTACACAAAGCATCCAATCAAGTTAATTTTCAAGGAAACACCTCACCCCAATGTTTCTTTTGCTTTCCCTAAAAAGGAATTTCTTAAAATATGTTATGCCGTTTAAGGCTGAAATAAAAGATGCTCTTAAAACAGTTTGAAATACCAGTATTTTATTACAGTTTATCGGAATGCTGCACGTTTGCGCAATTTAATAGTTGTTTTGTTTTCTACTCCTTTAAATACGGGAGTGATTTCGCTAATGTCCTGCTCCGTGACAGCCATTTTCTCTTGGGGCCTGTGATGGAATCTCCAGCTAGAATGGGGGAAGGTAAGAAGAGGGGGTGTCAACCCCGGACTGCCAGATGGCCCGAGGCTGCCATTTGGGCGGGGGAGGAGTGGCTGCGCGCGCATGGGCATCAACGGCCACGCCACCATGGTGTCCTGGCAGGGAGAAGTCGCTGCCCAAGACACACACCTACGGCCTGCATTGCCTCGCTCCTCCATCCATGGGGCTGCCACCTGGCTAGAGGGGCCCAGACTTTGCCTGGCTGATCACTCTGGCATCCGCGGGGCTGCTGCCTGCCCAACGGGGCTCTGATTGTAACTGGCTACTTGCAAAACAGCTGATTGTCGTCTCATGGAAACAGCTGATTGTCGGAGCATGGGAAGAAGCAGGGAACCAAGCAGGATGGGCCAGGATGGGCGGCTAGGGGCGTGGCCGGACTGCGGCGGCTGTATTAGCAGCAAGCAGTCTTGGGAGGGGCGAGGTGTACACACAAGGGAGGTGGAGCACATATAAGGGGCGGGTGAACTAACCACGGTAGCACAAACTTTGATTCCTTTTGGGTGGTTGCTTCGTGCCGGGTCCGCGTTTCCAGATAAACAATCTAACATCAACTTGTGTTGCTGGCTTTTCTTACCCGGGACACCGGAATGTGACAGGGGGATGCGCTTAGAGTCCTTGCACTGTAGGAAGTGGATCAGAACCTTCCTCTCCCAGAATCCCTTGTTTGACTGTTCCAAAGAAAATGGATCATCCCTTTATCACTATGTGACATGATGCACCCACTCTGGCCAAAGAGAAAGCCGCACCAGTTCATCCCACACAATGGCTTCCTTTAAATCCCGTCTTTCATCTTCGGAGCTGACTTGGTTTTTTTTTCAAGCGAGAGCAAGCAGCGGCGTGAAAACGCTCCTAGAATCTCCGCGTAAATGTTTCTTTAATCCTAGTAAAAAAAAAAGAAAAACCACCACAAAACAGGCTTGGCTGAACAAGTAGGAAACTGAGCTCCAGAACTTTCCATGACCTCGTCTGCGCTGTCACTCTTGGCACCGATTGGCTGGTCATAAGGTCACCCTTAAGATGGGTTAAGTGACAAACACAAACGTGTTCAGATGTATCAGTTGGACCTATCTGTGTTCTGCGGCATTGAATGTTTGCAGTGCTCTGATCGCTAGGAATTGCTACAGATCTCCAGGGGTGAAGATAGATTACACAGCTCTTTGCAGGAATTTAAGCTCCCAACGTTTTGCACACTAAGAGGCCAATTTCCCAGTTGTTTATTGTTATTATTTGAAAGTATTTGAAGAGTGGGTAAAAGGTAGAACCATGGGAAAAACATGCAAGGTGAAAGAAGATCTTCTCTGAAAGCTCTTGAGATGCCACCACGCCCTTCAGAGAAACCAAGGAATAGTCCTTTTTTAGCATGTCTCAGTGTCCAGTGTTGGATGGATGGACTACTCTTTGAGAAAGGCTGCAGGATTGGGGTTTGGCTAGTCTAAAGAAAAGAAGAATTAGGGGTGACATGATAGCAGTATTCCAGTATTTGAGGAGCTGCCACAAAGAAGAGGGGGGTCAAATTATTCTCCAAAGCACCTGAAGGAAGGACAAGAAACAAGGGATGGAAAATAATCAAGGAGAGAAGCAACCTGGAATGAAGGAGAAACTTCCTAACAGAGAGGACAATTAATCAGTGGAACAGCTTGCCTCCAGAAATGGTGGGATGTTCTTCAGAAGACTGTAGACAGTCAATTATCTGAAATGGTATAGGTCAGTGATGGCTAACCTTTTTGCCATCGCATGCCAAAAGTGGGGGGAGCGTGGGGGGGACACGCGCCTGTGTGCCCACACCCATAATTCTATGCACCCTGCCCCCCCGCGCATGCGTGCGTGACACCCTCGCACTCCCCCTGCTTTTGGCACGAGATGGCCCGGTGGGCCTGGTAGGCCCGTTTTTTGCCCTCCCCAGGCTCCAGAGGCTTTCTTGGAGCCTGGGGAGGGCAAAAACTGTCTTCCTCATCCCTCCGGAGGCCCTCCGGAGGCCAGAAATGACCCGTTTGCCAACTTCTGGTGAGCCCAGAAGGCCCGAAATTCAGCTGGCCAGCACGCGCATGCGTGCCGGAGGTGAGCTCGCATGCCCACCGATATGGCTCCATGTGCCACCTGTGGCACACGTGCCATAGGTTCACCATCACCGCAAGGGGTTGGACTAGAAGACCTCCAAGGTCCATTCCAGCTCATTCCATCCTTACATTCTTAGCATGGAGAATATATACTCACTTTCTGGAATAGTCTTTCCCCTCCAATAAAAAGGAACAAATGATAAAGGCATTTTAAAGGGACATTTAGTTGGTTCTCACACTGTCTTTTTGAAACACTGAAAACATTCCCCCATCCATTTGCACTGTGACTGTTATTTCAGGCCAAATTTTTAAGAAAAAATACTTTTGTATTTTATAGTCATTTATGGAGTTGTTTGATTGAATTGTTGGGTTCTTTAGTGCCGTCAAGAAATACATAGAAGTAAAGTCCAATTGGACATCACTTAAAAGCTACAATGAAAGACAAGGAAGGAAACCAGTTTGGTTTAATGGTTAAGGCACCACTCTAGAAACTGGGAGATCCTGAGTTCAAGTCCTGCCTTAGCCAGGAAAACCTATTTATTTATTTATTTATTTTATTTCTATACTGCCCTTCTCCCAAAGGACTCAGGGCGGTGTACAGCCTAATTAAAAGCACAAAGCAGACAAAATTTAAAAAATGATTAAAATTATTAAATAATAGGCTCAATTATAAAACCCCAAATTTAAAATCCCATTTTTAAAACCAATTTAAAACCAATTAAAATCTTTACATTGATAGCCCGGCCTGGCGGAACAACAAGGTTTTGAGGGCACAGCGAAATACACGCTGGACCTTAAGCCAGTCAGTCTCTCTCAGACAAAATCACCTCACAAGGTTGTGGGGAAAAATAGAAGGAGGAAGGCGTGTTGGATATGTTTATCGATTTGAGATATTTGTAAAAATAATAAAGATAGGATACAAACAAAAAAACAGTGTAGAATGTTCAGCAGCCAACACCCAAATAAGCAGGGAAGAAACATCATATTACTCAAGAAACCATCAAGAAGGAAGACACCTCCCAAAACCAAGAAAGGGAAATTGTGATTCTTGCAAGCGGATTTTTTTTGAAAATCATTTCTGACCTATAGACAGAATCTTGCCAAACTAAAGCTACCTACCAGCCACATAAAGCATGTATTCTGGGAACTATTAAGGAGGAGCCATATTCATCCTCTTTCTCTCCCACAAACCATCTGAACTGAATTGTCTGTCGCTCCTCTGGAATGCACTCCCTCTGCTAGGAATCCAGACTACATTCCATCACACAGGACAAGTTTTTTTAATATATATAAATAGCCAGCGAACCCCACATCGATGCTGCTGCCTAGCTGGGTCATGAAACATTCTTCAGGAAAACCACCCAGCTATGAGAACATCAAAACCACAACAATTTGCCATATGTTCCATCTAAACCATTATTCAGTTTTCTCTGTGGTGCAGAGAATTCATAATTTTAAATCCCATGGACCACTAATATGATCTGCCTAATAACCGGCTAGGTGGGCGTGGCTAGGTGGTCATTTGACTGGGTGGGCATGATCAACTCGATGTCATTCATGTTGAGGGGTGCCTCGATGGCCTCTATTTGCCCCTCCCCTCCCAGCCACTCTTCCCCTGCCAGCCTGGCCTCCTTAGGTCCCCAATAGGAAGCAGTTGCTGGAGCTAAGCAACCACCACGAGAAAGAGTTGGCAAAACAGCTCAGTTCAAATTGGATCTGACAGAGGAGATCCAGCAGAAGCACCTCACTGAGCATAGGCTTTCCAAGCAGAGGGAAGACCTGTGGGAGTGCAAGGCCAGGTACTAGTGCCTGCAGGCTCAGTGGGCTGAGATGGTCAGCCAGTTCCAGGCCATGATGCAGTCCCACTGGAACAAGGCTCTCTGGCTGTTTGCCACCAGTGGCACTTCCCTCCAGCCTTTGCCCAAATGTTCTGTCCCCGTCTCACACACACACACACAAACAGACAGCCGGGGGTTAAATAAACTGGCAGACAACCAATTCTTCCGATAAGACGCTTGGCAGCAACCCAGTAACTGCTTGCCAAGAACTTTTACTCAATAAACAAAATACCCACAGTCAAGAATTGTCCAGTTCGTAAAATAAATCCAAGGCCAATAATGTTGTTTCCAAAGATGCAATGTGACTCGATAGTAGTTATTTTTGTCCGTCACAGAGTCTGAATGGCCACTTCACCCCCTTTTATACCCTGTGGGGTGTGGTCCAGTGACTCAGCCTAATCTCTGACACACCTTTTCTTCTGTTGCGCGCGCTTATCTCTGCGATACTGCCGAGGATCCAGCCAAGACTCATTACCCACATCACTGTCCACCTGTGGCTGCGTGGACATGCTTGGCCCCGGCCTTATCTCTTGCCCTTCGGTGGACACCGAAGGCATTGCCAGAGAGGAGGGTCCTGGAGAAGGAGGCCTTGCCAACTCCTCTCCTTCACTCTCTGAGTCCTCTCCTGCTGATGACACAGGCTCAGGTAACGGAGCCACAACACCAAAGCCCTGCACCAGGAGGCCAAAGCAGACCCCAAGTTGGACTTTCTGCCCCCCTCTGACCCGCACAAAAAAGACCCCAAAGGGGGAGACTCTCTGCAGCAACACAAACGCTCATTGCACGTATCCGGCCCAGGGGCCGCAGTTTGAGGACTCCTGATTTAGTGCAATATAAAAAATGCAAATAATTTTTCTGCAGACCACCAAAATTTTCTCGCGGACCACCGGTGGCCCACGGACCACCAGTTGGTGACCGCTGCTCTAGAAGTTGTTTGCCAAGATGTTAAAAGTCGTTCAGGTACATGGCTGCCTGTAAATCCATGTTCTATGCAGAATCAGCCCATGGATTTAGCCCAGCTCATACTGTATCCAGAGAGCCATCCAAAATAATCTAAAAAGCAGGATGAGATTGGGTCTCTGTTTCCTTTAGCCAAAGAAAGCTAAGCTGTGGGACCATTTGAGTTTTGGCCATCTATTGTGCTTTGGGCAATGCTACAAAAAAAAGGGGGGGATTTTAGAAGCAAAATACCCTCAGTTGCAATCCTCTTGAATTCGCCGTGAGATTTGGTAGATTTTTAGCATCCGGTAGAACTTAAAGGGGAGAAAAAAAAATCTAACAAATGAATTTGGGGATATTTATGAACCAAACGACGTTTTATTCTCAATGTTATTTTTCTGCCGCTGTGAAGAGTGACAGCTTTATTTCAGAGTGGTTTTTTTTTTCTTTTTCTTTAAAAAAAAAAAGAAATCTGGATTGAGTTTCATTCGGTTCTCCAAATCATTATAATAATGTGATTAAGTCTCCAATTACACGATGGACAAATGGAAAATTATTTCTCAAAATATGTTTTCCTAGGCAGCCTCACTCCAGCTATGAACCTACACTAAATTAATAAACCCACTTTAAAAAAATCTGCTAAATTTCAGAAACGGTTCCGTGCCCTCCCTTTTTTCTTTTCTTTTTTTTGCTTAATATAATATTTCTGACACGTTTCTTTATGCTGACTGGCAAATGTTCCCAGTTAATTCCTTTCTTTGCCCTCTAGGAACATTTTGCTATCGCTCCTTTTTGCGTCTATGGTTAGCAGCTCTTTCCTTCCCTAACAACGCAATGTTCTATCTCAACAAACTTCTTGTAGAAATAATGATAGCAGAAGCCTTAAAAATAATACTTGAAGAAAAGCCAGTAATCTCAAGGATGGATTTTAGGAAACCCGATTAAAGGCCACAAGAGAGGGTAAAAACTGGTTCAGGGTTCAGAAGTGAAGCCCCAAAGAATGGGCCTAACCCCAAATTGCTGACGAGCAAAAAACAAAAACTGCAGCCGTTTTTCTGACCGCAGCCTTCTATGCCAACCCTTCTACAATGCAGAAAGAAAATTTTGTTAATGCAGCGTTATTTAGAAAACGCAGGTCTTTTGACAATGGATTCTCATTAGCTTAACAGCAAAGCCTTTAAAATTCAGGGAGCCCTTTTGAGGGGGGCAGGGTTGTATTAGTTCAGCTTTGATTCCAAAGGCTGCTGTTTTGGAGCTTGTCAAGTCACAACTTACCTGCCTGCAATTCTTTCCCCCAAATTTGAATTGATTTAGGAGCTCCCCGTGGTCCTCGGAGTTCCTACCTGGATTTTGACGGATGAATTTAAGGAGAGGCACTGGGCTTAAGGTGTCAAAGCGTAAGGTGTCAAAGAAGATGGCAGATATACGTACAGTATGAATCTTCTGACCAGTGGTGGGTTGCTACCAGTTCGCGCGAACTGGTAGCAGCGGCAGCGGGACGCTCCGCCCACCCACCCGGATGTCATCAAATACGATCTGCACATGCGCAGAAGCTTCTGCAAATGTGCAGAAATGGCACATGCGCTCACTTCGCAAACCGGTAGCAAAGGTAAGTGAAACTCACCACTGCTTCTGACGCATGTTAAAAAAAAAAAAAGGCGGAGCTTCACTAACACAGGTGAACTTTCCATTCTCCACTCCACTCCATTCCACTCTCTACTCCACTTCATTCCATTCCATTCTCTACTCCACTCCACACTCCTCTCCACTCCACTCCATTCCACTCTACTCCACTCCACTCTCCACTCCATTCCATTCCATTCTCTACTCCACTCCACTCTCCACTCCACTCCACTCCTCTCCACTCCATTCCATTGCATTCCATTCCATTCTCTACTCCACTCCACTCCACTCACCACTCCATTCCATTCTATTCCACTCTCCACTCCACTCTCCACTCCACTCTTCACTCCACTCCACTCCATTACACTCTCCACTCCACTCCACTCCATTCCACTCTCTACTCCACTCCACTCTCCACTCCATTCCATTCTCTACTCCACTCCACTCTTCACTCCATTCCATTCTCTACTCCACTCCACTCTCCACTCCACTCCACTCCATTCCACTCTACTCCACTCCACTCCACTCCTCTCCATTCCATTCCACTCCATTCCATTCCACTCTACTCCACTCCACTCGCCACTTCACTCCACTCCACTCCATTCCATTCCACTCTCTACTCCACTCCACTCTCCACTCCATTCCATTCTATTCCACTCTCCACTCCACTCTCCACTCCACTCCACTCTCCACTCCACTCCATTACACTCTCCACTCCACTCCATTCCATTCCATTCCATTCCACTCTCTACTCCACTCCACTCTCCACTCCACTCCACTCCACTCCATTCCATTCCACTCTAGTCTCCACTCCACTCCATTCCATTCTGAAGGTTTCACCAATTAGAATGTTTTCTTTGGATAATTAGTTAGCTGGGAAGATCCTACGTGCTGTTCCGCAATTGGTTCTTTTAAACATTTGGTTGGCCAGCTTATTCCCTTTTCGATGCACAAAACACAAGAAGGGAAATTACCCCGATCATCCAAGAAACATTTCATGCTATTTTTTTTTTAAATGGACATCTTTATTCATGGGGTCGATGCCCACATTTTTGACTTATTTCCTCACTCAAGTCAGCTGTCCTAAAAGGAAGGACACGGATTACTCATGAAATGTACCAGCCTGTTCCAAGTGGCCTGAGGCTGATGAAAGCTTGATGGATGGAGATGCAGCTAGGGAATGGTTCGTGATAGTGACCATCTGCGACCGGCATTCATTTGTGGCATTCATTGGATGTCTTTGGACAGTCAGAAGGAACGGCCACCTCTGGGTGTGACTGTTCCTTGTAGGGGCCAAACTCAATCTTGGAGACATATGCCTACTCTCCGTTAGAGCTGTTATTACAGTTATCTGTATGAAGGGTTGGTGGTGCTCTCTCAGCTTGCTTGTTTTCTTATAGACATTTCATTACTCTCATTGGCATCCTTCAGTCTCAAGAGACTATGGTATCGTGCTCTGGAAAGAGGTCCTCAAACAGCATCTGGTGTGACTAAAAAGGCCAATTCGAGAGTGGCAATCCCTTCCACACTGAGGGCAGATACATTCTGTCCCCTGCCCAGCCCCCAGATTTCGCTGGTTCCGGGACTGCCTCTTTGCCTCAGCCTGCCGAACAAGTGTCTCTTCGAATTGGAGAAGGCCATGTTGCGTTTTTAGCCTCCAAGCTGAACGATCGGAGGTCAAGGGTTCCCAGTTGTTAATGTCCATTCCCAGGGCCTTTAGGTCCCTCTTGCAGATATCCTAACTAGATGATATCATCGGTGCTAGAAGAGAGTAGGGTTTGTGGAATGGAGGAAGAGGAAGAGGAGGAGGAGGAAGAAGAGGAGGAGGAGGAGGAGGAGGAGGAGGAGGAGGAGGAGGAGGAGGAGGAGGACGACGACGACTGTGGGGTCCTTGGTGCTATCTGAGACACCCCCTATTAGGGCCCTATTTTCCCCCAACCTTTAAATGCTACTGTTGTTTTATATGTTTTGTCTTTACTACAACTTGCAAGTTTCCCAGAACAATCGAAGAGGAATTTCAGTTCTTTAAAGAAGCTTGGTTGTTTTCTTGTAGACATTTCATTACCAAACTAGGTAACATGTGGATGCCGGCATCTCGGGTTTCAGAGGCTCCATCACTTTTGATAGATGGGGAAAAACTTGCACCCGTTGATAGGGCTCGCAACTTGGGTGTCCTCCTGGATGCTTGGCTATCCCTAGAAGACCATCTAACGGCGGTGACCAGGGGGGCCTTTGCACAGGTTCGCCTGGTGCGCCAGTTGCGCCCTTTCCTGGACCGAGATGACCTTCGCACAGTCACTCATGCCCTGGTTACTTCCCGCTTGGATTACTGCAATTCCCTCTACATGGGCCTGCCCCTGAGATGCACCCGGAGACTCCAGCTGATCCAGAATGCAGCCGCACGGGTTGTTATGGGAGCCCCTCGTTACTCCCATATAACATCCCTCCTGCGTGAGCTGCACTGGTTACCAGTGGTTCTCTGGGTCCGCTTCAAGGTGCTAGTCCTCACCTATAAGGCCCTGCATGACTTAGGTCCGGGATATTTGCCTACTGAGCTCCAGACGGCTCCTGATCTCCGCTCCTTCCGTCGGGACTTGAAGACTTGGCTTTTCAAACAAATAGGCTGAGACTGATTCCCGGCTTTATTATTTACTACTAATTAATTATTTGGATTAAATTATGATTTTATTGTACTTGTTTCTTGACTTGTGTTCGCCGCCCTGAGTCCTTCGGGAGAATGGCGGCATATAAATACATGTAATAAATAAATAAATAAATAAACATCATCAGAGCTGGTAGGGAAGGGGTTTTGTGGAGAGGAGGAGGAGGAGGAGGAGGAGGAGGAGGAAGAGGAAGAAGACTGTGAAGGGTCCTTGGTTTCAACCCTGATCTTCAAATATTCTCCTTTATTAGTTACTTGTATCTTTGGTCTAGGGAGAATGTATGGAATAGTTGTGGAAAGACTAAGATGTACAGGTAGCCCTCGACTTACCACAGTTCCTTTAGTGACCGTTTAAAGTTACAACGCCAACGAAACAAGTGACTTATAAGATTGTTTTTCACACTTACGACTGTTGTAGCATCCCCATGGTCAACATTTTGAAACCTGGGAACTGGCTCATAGTTATGACCATTGCTGTGTCCTGGGATCACGTGATCACCTTTTGGGACCTTCTGACAAGGAAAGTCAATGGGGAAGCCAGACTCACTTAACAACCATGTTACTATCTTAACAACTGCAATGATTAACTTAAAATGTCCATTGCAAAAAAGTCCATTTAGTCCATTCTTAAAATGGGGCAAAACTCAATGAACAACCATTTCGCTTAGCAACCAAAATGTTGGGCTCAATTGTTGTAAGTTGAAGATCACCTGGATCTTTAAAAGTATAATGAAGGTAGAGATGGATGGACCATCTAGAGAAACTGATGAGAAAACACCTAAAATCAGGTTGCAACATAGCATGATCTGCATAGCCACGTGCTAATGAGAAGCATGTTGAGTTGAAAAAGAGTTTTTAGCAAACAACAGAGAGGGGGGGGGACTGTTGACATGAAATATTGGAGCAATCAACAAATAATAACCTGTAGCTTGATTAATGGCAAGAGAGAGAGGGGGGGGGAGGGAGGGAGGGAGAGAGAGAGAGAGAGAAACTGCTTTGAAATGAAAAAGCTTTAATAACGAACTGCTAGGAAAAGATCAGGATTTCCATGACATTTAGAACTGCTTTATTTTACTCTGACATCTTACAAACAGGAAGCCAAATGAAAATATTATATTGTTAGCGAGCCTCTTGCCAAAAAAGCATTATTTCTATTTGGGGGAGGGAGGAGGGAGAAAGGAAAGAAAGAATGAAAGAAAGAAAGAAAGGAGAGAGAGAGAGAGGGGGGGGAAGGAGGGAGGGAGGGAGGGAGGGAAGGAAGGAAGGAAGGAAGGAAGGAAGGAAGGAAGGAAGGAAGGAAGGAAGGAAGGAAGGAAGGAAGGACAGAAAAAGAAAGAAAGAAAGGGAGGGAGGGAAGGAAGGACAGAAAAAAAAAGAAAAAAGGAAAGAAAGAAAGAAAGGAAAGGAAGGGAGGAAGGAAAGAGGGAGAGGGAGGGAGGGAAGGAAGGACAGAAAAAGAAAGAAAGAAAGAAAGAAAGGGAGGGAGGGAGGGAAGGAAGGACGGAAAGAAAAAGAAAGGAAGGAAAGAAAGGAAAGGAAGGGAGGAGGACAGAAAGAAAAAGAAAGGAAAGGAAAGGAAGGAAGGAAGGAAAGAGGGAGAGAGAGGGAGGGAAGGAAGGACAGAGAAAGGAAGGAAGGAAGGAAGGAAGGAAGGAAGGAAGGAAGGAAGGAAGAAAGAAAGAAAGAAAGAAAGAAAGAAAGAAAGAAAGAAAGAAAGAGGGAAAAAAAGAAAGAAAGGGGGAAAAAGGGACTGTTTATGCCCATAAAATTGATGGTCCAGAAAAGAAAATGGCTGCCAGGCAGGACCAGATTGGAGGAAACACCCTTCCTGTGGACGAGATGGAGGAGAAGGAGGAGAAAAAGAGAGCAGGAGAAGGACTCACTGTCCCGTAACACACAAGCCTTTGCTGACATTGCCAACACAGAAGAAAGGGGGGGGGTGTTTCTCAGCTGCGCATTCCTTCGACAGCAGCAAAGGTGGCACAAAGTGCCAATGAGACTGGGTTGCACGGACCAGGGAGCATGGGAGCGGGGGAGGGGGGGATCTCTGCCTGGCTCTCCCATCTCCTCCTGCAGGCAAGACCAAGAACATCTCAGAAACATCAGGACTTCACTGTCATGTCCCCTGTCCATTCCATAAGGCAGCATGTAGATCTTCCTTCCTTCCTTCCTTCCTTCCTTCCTTCCTTCCTTCCTTCCTTCCTTCCTTCCTTCCTTCCTTCCTTCCTTCCTTCCTTCCTTTTCACAAATCACTCAAGGCAGTGACCACATCCAGAAAACCTTCCTTCTCCTATTTTCCCAACAATAAGAACCCTGTGAAGCAAGTTGGACTGAAGAGAGTAACTGGCCCAAAGTCACCCAGCTGGCTTTCATGCAGTGGTCGTCTTCAGCCGGTTCGGACCAGTTCGGGAAAACCGGTAGCGAAAATTGCAGGTGGGCCCGCTCCAGCTCTATGTTGTCCTATTTAGGCATGTTTTTGAGGCTGGGTGCATGCGCGGAAGGAACATGCGCGAGCAAAGCGCATGCACGAAAGGCCATGCACATGCGCGGAAGTGGCGTGTGAGAGCGAAGCGAACGCACACGGGCGTGCTCAGATTTGCGAACCGGTAGGCCCCGGCTAGAAATCACGGCCTCCCAGTTTCTACTGTGGTGCCTTAACCACTAAACTGTCTCTCTCCTTTTCTGGATGCCTTCCTCCCCTTACATGAACGTAATTTAATTTGCTTTGCTTCTTTAAAGAACTGAAATTCCTCTTCGATTGCTCTGGGAAACTTGCAAGTTGTAATAAAGACAAAACATATAAAACAACAGTAGCATTTGAAGGTAGGGAGGAAATAGGGCCCTAATAGGGGTTGGCTAATGGAAGCGGCTAATGGAGTAGAGATGGCGGGATGGAGTCCCTGAAGCAGTCTGCGTGAAATTAAATCGTCTCCGCGGGATGATAGAGGACAGGAAGACCTGGAGGAACGTGGTCCATGGGGTCGCGATGGGTCGGACACAACTTTACGTCTAACAACAACAACAATAGTGTAGAGAAGATCCCACTTCTAACAACAATAACAATGGAGTAGAGAAGACCCCACTTCGTCTCTGTGTGCATATAGTGTCCTTCCTTTCCATCCTGCTTAGTGTTATTTTAATTCAGTTTTAAACTTGAGATCTTTCTTGTTTTCATGTTTCATTCTGTATTTTGTCCAACGTCTATAAGTCGCCTCTGGCTAGATGGACGGAATAGAGTTTTGATAAAAAAAATAAAATAAATGGAACTTCCTGTCAAACTGGTAACAATGAGATTTTGTTTAACTCCTGGAGTTCTTCAATTCAGGGGTGAGGGACCAGGGCCTTTTTATGACCTGTGGACTTCAACTCCCAGGATTCCTGAGCCAGCATGGGAGGAATTCTGGGAATTGAAGTCCACAAGTCATAATAGGTCCCTAGTTCCCCCACCTCTAAATTATATGGATTTTATTATGAAGCCAATCAAATTGGTTCACAAATGTCACTGAAGATGTTTTCTAATCAGGTAATGAAACATCTGTAAGCAAACTACCAAACTCAGAGAGCACCAAGGACTCCACAGTTCAGTCCTGAGCTACCTATATTCTCTTCGATCGGTACCCATTAGAAGATATATATACCGTGTTTCTCCAAAAATAAGACCCTGTCTTATATTTTTTTTGAACCCTGAAATAAGCGCTTGGCCTTATTGCCATGTGCTCAAAAGCCCAATTGAGCTTATTATCAGGGGTAATAGACAGCCCTGGAATCTAAGTTTGGCTCTTTGTGAAGGAGGCCATTTTGTTTTCTCAGCCATGATGCGCGGCTTCGTATGCTGCAGGCGATCGTAATTTAGCCCGCTGCTGGCAATTGTGGTTTGTTTAACAAACCAGAGCTTAGCAAAAGCCCTGCTGAGGAGCTGCTGAATCTAGGTGGAAGCTTGTGATCAGGGCTTCAATAATTTTAGCAAGGGGTTCTCTGCCCAGTTGCTGGTGGGCGTGGCCATGGTGGGTATGGCCTAGTTGGCCTCCTGCACCATGGGTGGGGGGGGCTTTTTGCCTTCCCTGAGCTCCAGAGGTCTTCTTTGAGTCTCCGGGAGGGTGAAAATGGCCTCCACAGGCTCCGGAGGCCCTCTGGAGGCCGGAAACGGGCCCATTTCTGGCCTTCCTGAACTTCCCCAAGCCTCCATGCGCACCCTGCACTTACCTGCATCCAAAACGGGCCACGTGGGGAATCCTGGGAGGGGCAGGGCAGGGCGGGCAAGGCCAGCCAGGAGTGGAATTTGGGGGTTTTCCGAACTGCACAGAATCTTAGCTAGAGGTTCTCCCGAACCCCTGCGAACCCCCAGCAGCCCTCCCCTGCTTGTGATCATGGTTGACACAACTGCTCTGGAGAGGCTGCTGGTGGACCATCTTTCTGTCCACAAAAAGAGAACCCCTCCCTCCCCCCAGGCTTTCAAGGGGACTGATGACACAGCAACTCTCCTGTCCCAGTAATCTGTGCTGGGCAGGGAGGCAACCAAGGATGCGAGGTGGCCAACACTTCTTCTGAAATACAAGAAGAAGGCAGAGGGTTAAGAAGAAACGTGTTTGAAGCACAGGCCAGGGCTTCAGTCAAGCCAAAGCATACAAGTCATGGAGCCAAAAGGCATAAACAAAAGCAAAGTCAGGTACAAACCAAGTCAGAGTCCACAAAACTAGTCCAAAGAGTTTTCGGCAGCTAATTGTGGAAGCATAATGTATGGATGTTATTTCCAGCGGTGGGTTATTTCCAAATGGGCAAGTTATATAACCCAAGAGTCCAAGCCCCATTCAAAATCAGCTGCCCTGCATTTTCCTTGGCTCAAAAAGGCTGGTCTACTCCAGAGCAAAGCAACCCCCAAAGAGATGTTCCTTGCAGTGTCACTTTTCTTTCAAGTCTTTGTCCCGCAGGCAGGGGTGGGCTGCTGGGAGTTCGCAGGGGTTCGGGAGAACCTCTAACTAAGATTCTGTTCAGAGAACCCTCAAATCCCACTCCTGATGGCCCCACCCACCCCACCCCTCCCAGGAGTCCCCACGCGGCCCGTTTTGGATGCAGGTAAGTGCAGGGTGCACACGGAGGCTTGGAGAGGGCAAAAACAACGGGCCTACTAGAAGTTCAGGAAGGGCCTCCAGAGCCTGGGGAGGCCGTTTTTGCACTCCCGGAGGCTCAAGGAAAGCCTTGAAGGCTACTTCTGCCGACTGCCTGCAATTTGGCAGTTCAAATCTCACCAGGCTCAAGGTTGACTCTGCCTTCCATCCTTCCGAGGTCGGTAAAATGAGGACCCAGATTGTTGGGGGGCAATATGCTGACTCTGTAACCTGCTTAGAGAGGGCTGTAAAACACTGTGAAGCGGTATATAAGTCTAAATGCTATTGCTATTGAACATCACAGGACATTTACAAAAGGGGAAGGGAAAAGCAATGGGTTTATATGGGAATATTCAGATCTGGCTTTACTATGCCGTAACCACTTGGCTTCAGTAAAAGTTATACCTTTCCCTACAAATGGGAGTCGAGAGGTTTTCCTTTCCTGAACATCCAAGCTGGGAGAGGCGTGACAGAGGCCATCTTTGTATGAGGAAATTTATTATATTAGTGAAAATTAGTATTGGTCAGACCAAGTTCAAGCAATATCTTCGTTAACGAGTTTTCCCAGCTAACACTGGTAACTTTCTGTAAAGTCTCTACTGATGAATCTAACATTATAACCTCAGATTCCTAGCTGTACGGGAAGATGGTGTTGTGTCTGTATATATTCTCTGCAAAAATGCCGGATTCCCTGTACTTAGTCTGGATGGCAGATCTTATCAGCCATCCATCTGTTCCACAAAAATACGGGGATGATTTTTTTTAAAAAAAAATTGGCTGGTTATTGTTTTGAGAAAATGGGTCAACAGAGCCAGTAACAGACGCATCTGCTTTGAGGAATGATAGGCAAGGACAACATTTATGCCCCAAGGCCCGGCTATCCATAGGGTCTGCCAACTGACCTTCATGTGTGATTTACATAATGAGATTTTAATAGATATGATATCATTGTGGCTTCCAAGAATGCCCTCCACATTGCTTTGAAGCCCGACCCTTGAAGTCACGGATTCCCACGGAAGGCTAATTTTCTATGGAACTGACTAGATTATCTTCAACAGAACGTTTTCATCCTATTTCTCCAAAACATCCTCTTTAGCGGTAAAAAGCGGCCCTTTTTAAGTTTTTCGTAGAACTTTCCCCTCAAATCACGACATATTTTCATGTAACGTTCCCAATATATACTTTAGCAATCTAAGCAGGTCACGCATTTCAAAGCAAAAAAATAAATGTAGTTTACCCCTTAATTAGGATCCCCGCCGGCTTCTGGTTTTCCTCTGGACTTTGTTCAAAAATCTGGTTTTGACTTCCACGGCCTCAAAATAGCTTGGGACCAGACTACGCGAAGGACAGGGTTGTGTTTGTGATGCAACTTTGGCAATCCAGTGGAGAGTTCCCCCAGCCTTCAGACTCAGGTAGAAGAGGGGCTTTGAGGTTTTTGGAATCCTGTGACTTAAACATCTGGAGGGTGAGGTTTCTAAAGAGTTTAACTTCCAGGTTCTTACAGTTGCATATTTTATTTTACCGTACTTATTTTGACTTAGTTATTAACCGTGGTAGGATTAATCTATCAGCTAGATATCAAGAATTGTGTTGGATGCTGCCACAGATGGGATCTTTATGTTGTGGTCCACTGGCAGCCTGCGAAGCTGGCAGCAGAGTTGGACAAGAGATCTAAGTCCAGCCCATCTTGAATTGCGTTGACCCTTGTCTACCGCCAATTTGCCTTGACTGTTAGTAGAGCAGATTTTTGTAGAGAGTTAGCATTGTTGTGGTCCGCAGGCAGCCTGAGGAGCTGGCAGCAGTCGGACAGTGAGAAGGTTGGGGAGGAACATGGGCCAGTCCTGGAGTCTGGGGAAGGCTCAGATGAGGCTCTGCGTCGGAGGCAGAGATGGAACCAGGGCCATCTAATATTATGTGCTGCCTCCGGAGCCTCCGGAATCTGACATCAGTGAGGCAGAAGAACAGTGTTAAGCCTGTTCCCAGTGTGCGTATGCGCAGAGCTGCCAGAAGGCAAGAACAATTAAGGAAAAAAAGGGTGACTCAGGAGTAAGGCTTGGAGTTGATTGGCCCCTCCCATAAGACATAAAGGAGGAGCAAACAGACGTGAGGCTTTGCAGGAAGCAATTAGTTCATATAGTCAATTCAAGCTCTGAGAAGTCCGTTTGACTCTGTGCTCCGTTGGGCCTTGCAAAACTAACTGGCAATTAGGTCTCTGGCAGCGTTTCAAGGGAGATAAAGGTGGGTGCTTATCAACATTATTTTTTTTAATTTTTTTTAAATTTTTATTTATTTTTATATGCCGCCCTTCTCCGGAGACTCAGGGCGGCTTACAATGCGTTAAGCAATAGCCTTCATACTTTTGTATATTTTATACAAAGTTAGCTTATTGCCCCCCACAAACCGGGTCCTCATTTTACCCACCTTAGAAAGGATGGAAGGCTGAGTTGACCTTGAGCCTGGTGAGATTTGAACTTGCAGTAATTGCAGGCAGCTGGATGTTAAATGCTGCCTTAGTAGGAGGCATTAGCCTCCTACGCCACTCAGGCTCCTCCTGTCATTACCCTGACAGACTGTGTCAACTCGAGCAGACATCTGTCAGAATCTACACAGACTGTTTGTGAATCATTACATCTCAATAAAAGAGGTTTTTTGGGACTAAAATTGTGACTTATGTTTTCTCAGGAAGCCTAGGTCAGAACAGTTTACCTCAGATGTTAACTCGTGCCCTTGTAACCTCTACTTTTAGACTACTGTAACAAACTCTACATGGGGCTGGCCCTGAAGAGCATTTGGAAACTTCCAACGGGTACAGAATGAGGCTGCATGGATAGCAATAATATTTAGGCTGCCCAATAGTACTTTACAGCACTTTCTGGTTTATAATGTCAACATATTGCCTCCAATAATCCAGGTCCTCATTTTACTGACCTCGGAAGGATGGAAGGCTGGGACAACTTTGAGCCACGTCAGGATTGAACTCCTGGCTGTGGGCAGAGTTAGCCTGCAATACTGCCTTCCAATCACTGCGCCACCAGGGTGGGAAACGGTGACAGATATACGGCATACATAACAGCACTTCTCTGTGAGCTGCATTGGTTACTGGTGTCTTTCCGGATGCAATTCAAGGTGTTGTTGTCGCTTTTGTTAGGAAATGGTTATTTGTATAACTAGTTGGTCAGGCAATATATAAACCAACAATGTAAGTTTGCAGTCAGAAAGGTATTATATTGCTTTAACACTGTATTGCATCATCCTGTACCCTGATTGGCTAAGCTCTGTAGCCAATGTACTTAAGGGAAGTCAGGATTATGGCTTGTGTGGATACTACACCATTTTACCTGTTTATTTGATGTAACTCTCTACCTTATCTCTCTGCATGATCACTGTTTGATCATAGCTACATGTTGCTTTCTACTATTTATTGAATGTTTTATATTGAACTGTTTTATTGTGTATGATTACAACTGGTAAGAAGACTTTGTACTTGAAATATCCCTGGATTGATCTTTTTAACTCTCGTCTTATCTGTGCATGACTTGGATTGTTTTTGGACTTTGCTTTACTTTTTTCTAAAAGTAAAAGATTACAACAACTCAGTGTGTTTGTATGTTAACTGTGATTGTTCACAACCACTCCCAGTCGCTTTTCATGCACTTACTCAAAGGGTACTCTACTCAATAACCCACAACATCGGTTATGAGCCAAGAATATCCTTAACAACTTTTACCGGGGTACCTGAGGAATTACCTTTTTCCAAAAGTCTCTACCTGTCCAACTTGATCTAGCAGAATGGACAACCTGTAGATCCCGTCAGCCAACGAGTGTTGGCTGTGAGGACCAGAAGATGGCCTTTTCCTGCAGTGGGCCCTGCTCTGTGGAATATTCTCCCCTTGCCTATTGGAACGGTTCAACCTTGTTAGCCAAACCCGGTTATGTTCTGGAATGCGTGAATGAATCAAGGATCTGGTTTCTTAGCTGTATTGCTAACTGGCCAAGCATCTCGTCTGCTATGTACATATTTAGTTTGGATGTTTTCATGGTTTTTTTTAAATTGTTTAGAAATGTTTTAACTATAATGTATTTTTTGAATTGTAAACTGCCCAGGGTCATTGACTGAGATGGGCAGTTACAGAAATTGACTGATTGATTGACTCACCAAACAAACAAACAAACAAACACATGTGAATATAGTGGAAGAAATGTTCCAAGAGAATCCACATCCACAAATGCATTTAAAAAATAAGCTATTTTATATTTCTGCTACCCATCCAAACCCATTTTTATGCTTCCAAATGAAGGGATAAAACTACCGAACCGTTAAAAAGCATTAATTTGAATACTGTTTATGTACTCAATTCTTACCCCGTGTATATTCAGAATTCTACATCTCCTTCCCTGCGTTGCAAACAGCCTTCTCTTTACAGAATAATGTTGGCATTTCTTAAATATTCTCATACTTGGCTATCCTAGAAAGGTCTCCGAAATATTTTTAGCTGCTTGCCCTATGCCAACAAAAGATGCAATTAATTCCTTTAATGACCACACAAAAACATTATTAATAAGATCGTCTAGTTGCTATGAACAGGCTGCAAGCAAAACAATGGTTGGAGTCAGAAATTCGGCGAAAGAAATTTGGAGGAGGAAAATTCGGACTCCTCCTATCCCCAAGAGGTTTGACTGTTCTGCATCGCGTTGGTAAGAGGTTCCCCTTTCATTCGTCGGGGGATATTTTTTTATAGGTCGTAGGTGGCTACGGGGAGCAGGAGAGAATGAGCCTCTCTTTCCATGGACGTCCTTAACTGATCCGAGGCGAAATCAGTGCGTCTTAGTTAACTGCTACAAAGGGAACAGCGAATATTTCAGAAGGTTATATTCTGCAACACCCCTTGGTTAATTTTCTTAATCCAAAAGAAAACTTTGTATTTTTCTCTTGGTTGAAAAGGAGTCTTTCCCATCCACCAATGGGGGGCATACTAGCATTTGAAACCTGTAATGACCCAGGGTGTGGCATGAAGGCAACACAGCCAGAGAACCGATATGAGTTCCTTTATTGGCACCAACTTTGCATCCAACGTCCCATTTAGTCTCTGGCCTGGAGAAAAACTCTCTCACAAACCTGCAGCAGCTTCTGTCCGCAGATACTCCAGTCCAAACGCTATAAGCAGAATGACTGCAAATCAATCACTCCAGCAAGGCAAGATAATGCATCCCAAAAGCGAAGAATTCACGGCAATAATTCCAGCCAGGCAAGATAAGCACACAGAAGCACGACTATAATTCAAACGGTCAGGAGGAATGCCAGGAATGCAGGCCCCACTCTCAACACTAGATGAATTCAGTGTTTGTTCCTGACAAATGCCCCACCCAATTGCCTCTCCTTTAAACTCCATCCCCAGGTGTGCCTTGTGAAGGGAATGGGAGCCCTTTCCTTCCTCGTAAGCCACACAACCCACGTTGCTCTCTTCTGCGTTCTTCCCTGCGCGCTCTAGGATGAGGAGGGGATGGGACTTGGTCTTCAACTGAACCCCCTCTCCCTTGTTCTACCTCTCCCCTGCTCTGCCCAGCCTGACTTTGCCCTTCCCCAATTTCCTCCACAGCCAACGGAGCCACTCTCCCGTTCTCTGTCAGCTGTTCGTCTTCTGTCTCAGATTCAGACTCTGACAGGGGCATGACAAAACCCGTTTGTCAGACCCGAAATGAGACAATTCACCGCAGCCAATCCACCATGGCTAACTTGTTGTGGCGAACTCACTACAGCTAACCAACATTCTTCTGGAAAGAGAGGTAAGATCCAGAAAGAGTCAGTGATGGACTAGAGATTAATTAGTGGACTATTGCAGGTAAAATAAGCTTTGTATACAGTCAATCCTTGACTTACGACTGCATTTGAGCCCAAAATTTCCATCATTAAACAAAACAGCTGTTAAGTGAGTTTTACCCCATTTTACGACCTTTCTTGCCATGATTAAGCAAATCACTGCAGTTGTTAAGTTAGTAACGTGGTTTAAAGTGAATCTGGCTTCCCCATTGACTTTGTTTGTGAGAAGGTCACAAAAAGTGATCACGTGACCTCAGGACACTGCAACTGTCATAAATACGTGCCAGTTGCCAAGCATCCAAATTTTAATCATGTGACTACGGGGATACTGCAATGATCATGTGAAAAACTCATAAATTACTATTTTCAGTGCCCTTGTAACTTAGAATGATCCCTAAACAAATGATTGGAAGTCAAAGAATATCTATATTACAGAGTGAAAGCTTCACACAATTCACTCCAAAATACCTTGAGAAATAAACCGGGAACTCTTCTCAACATCTTCTTTTACCATGGATAAAAACTCAAAAACCAGAAAGGGACCAGATAGATTTCATGGAACAAAATGACTTCCCTTTACCATTTCTGCAAAATGATGTTTTAAGAAGACATCGTTAATGGCTGCCCAACAACAAAATATTTCCTTAACACCAAAGGTTTGGCAACAGCCAAGTCTGAAGCTTTTCCAGAAATTCTGTGAAATATTTTTGTTAACTTGGCATGAAGCAGCACAGGGTAACTTGAATTTTACGCATAATTTTTAGGGATTGTAGAGTGTATACATGGCTCAGAATTGGATTTTTCAGAATTTGGTTTTCAGTTCTATGTATTTCCTTACCTACCTAAGTAGCCAGATCTAATATTGTTCTAATATTTATTTCATTAATATTTTGTCCTGTGTTTATAAGTGTGTGTGTGCATGCAGACTCTCATGCATTTGGGAAGGAAGGAAGGAAGGAAGGAAGGAAGGAAGGAAGGAAGGAAGGAAGGAAGGAAGGAAGGAAGGAAGGGAAGGAAGGAAGGCAGATAGATAGATAGATAGACAGATAAAATAGATATATATAGAGAGAGAGTGAAAGAGAGAGAGAAAGGGGATGGATGGATGGATGGATGAATGGATAGATAGATAGATAGATAGATAGATAGATAGATAGATAGTTAGATAGATAGATAGATAGATAGAAATAGCATAGAGATATGGAAGATCCCGGACCTGCGCACGTTTCGCCGTGCTCTCAAAACTTTTCTATTTCAGCAAGCTGGCCTGGCCTAACTCCCCTCTTTTAAATTTTTTAAATTTTTTTAATTTGTGACTTTATAAATTGGGTGTTTTAATCTGTGTTTCGGCCAAAATATTTAATAATTTTAAGGGATTTTTAATATTTGTATTATCTGTATTTTATCTTGGCTGTTCACCGCCCTGAGTCCTTCGGGAGTAGGGCGGTATAGAAATTTGATTAAATAAATAAATAAATATATATATACTGCTTCAAAGTGTTTTACAACTCTCTCTAAGCGATTTACTGAGCCATCATCTTGCCCCCAGCAATTTGGGTCCTGATTTTACCCACCTCCGAAGGATGGAAGGCTGAGCCAACCTTGAACCGGTCAGAATCAAACTGCTGAACTGCTAGTAGCCAGCAGTCAGCAGAAGTAGCCTGTAGTACTGTATTCTAACCACTGCGCCACCACGGCTCATGATAGATAGATAGATAGATAGATAGATAGATAGATAGATAGATAGATAGTTAGATAGATAGATAGATAGATAGAAATAGCATAGAGATATGGAAGATCCCGGACCTGCGCACGTTTCGCCGTGCTCTCAAAACTTTTCTATTTCAGCAAGCTGGCCTGGCCTAACTCCCCTCTTTAAATTTTTTAAATTTTTTTAATTTGTGACTTTATAAATTGGGTGTTTTAATCTGTGTTTCGGCCAAAATATTTAATAATTTTAAGGGATTTTTAATATTTGTATTATCTGTATTTTATCTTGGCTGTTCACCGCCCTGAGTCCTTCGGGAGTAGGGCGGTATAGAAATTTGATTAAATAAATAAATAAATATATATATACTGCTTCAAAGTGTTTTACAACTCTCTCTAAGCGATTTACTGAGCCATCATCTTGCCCCCAGCAATTTGGGTCCTGATTTTACCCACCTCCGAAGGATGGAAGGCTGAGCCAACCTTGAACCGGTCAGAATCAAACTGCTGAACTGCTAGTAGCCAGCAGTCAGCAGAAGTAGCCTGTAGTACTGTATTCTAACCACTGCGCCACCACGGCTCATGTAGATAGATAGATAGATAGATAGATAGATAGATAGATAGATAGATAGACAGACAGACAGACAGACAGACAGACAGATAGATAGAAAGAATAGGTAGAAGAGGAAGGATGGATGGATAGATAGATAAATAGATAGAACAGATAGAGGGGGAAGGATGGATGGATGGATGGATGGATGGACGGACAGGTAATTGATAGATGATAGATAGATATACACATACATATAAACACAAACACATATAATAACTATAATAACACTTTTATAATAATAGTGTTTTGTGCACCTCTGGCACTTAGTCATGACCATGGAAACGTCTTTGGACAGCACTGGCTCTTCGACTTTGAAACGGAGATGAGCACCGCCCCTTAGGGTCGGGAACGACTAGCACATATGTGCGAGGGGAACCTTTACCTCTACCTTTAGGGATAGGTAGTTGCACAGAAATCTCCTTAAAACAGATTACCCGGACTCTTCCCAATTCAGGCCTGGGTGTAAAACTGAGACCAAGCCAGGGGTGAAATCCAGCAGGTTTCTAACAGGTTCTCTGGAGAACCGGTAGCGGAAATTTTGAGTAGTTCGGAGAACCGGCAAATACCACCTCTGGCTGGCCCCAGAGTGGGGTGGGAATGGGGATTTTGCAGTATCCTTCCCCTGGAGTGGGGTGGGAATGGGGATTTTGCAATATCCTTCCCCTGCCACGCCCACCAAACCACGCCCACCTAGCAGCTTCTGCCAACCTAGCAGTTCGAAAGCAGGTAAAAAATGCAAGTAGAAAAAATAGGGACCACCTTTGGTGGGAAGGTAACAGCGTTCCATGCGCCTTTGGCGTTTAGTCATGCCGGCCACATGACCACGGAGACATCTTTGGACAGCGCTGGCTCTTCGGCTTAGAAACGGAGATGAGCACCGCCCCCTAGAGTCAGGAACAACTAGTACATACGTGTGAGGGGAACCTTTACCTTTACCTAATGAAGTGAGGGACACCTCTATAGTTTAGGTATGCCTTAAACTAGTCACAATATTGGTTGAAAACAAAGATTGCCAAAGATTCTCAAATTCCCTGAAACAGTTTGTCTTGCTCCCATGTGCAAATTAGTTTCACACATTTGGCTCTCGGTCCACCCAAAAATTAGTTCTCCTTGCATTCTATTAATATTCGCAGACTGCTTCGTGAAATTGACCTATATTTATGTAACGCATTTCCTGTTATAACCGTTCAAAATTATGATAATCCCCAACCAAAGAGGCAGGGGGAGATGTTCTCCAATTGAATTTGTGGCTTGAGAATTATAGTACTTAAAAGCCCAAGTTAGGAAGCTGGTTTATTCTATTCCTCCCAATTTTAAGCAACTGTTTTCATTTAGAGCCACTTAAAGGTTCAAAAGCATCATTTAAATAAGATGAATGACATTGTGACCAGTGATGGGTTCCTCCCGGTTCGGTCCGGTTCGGCCGAGCCGGTAGCGGTGACGATATGACATCACCGAACCGGTTCTCCCCCCTCCCACCCCCCCATGTTATTCTTACCTTTTATTTGGTCCCACCCCCAATCTATTGCTGCCTCCTGAGTCCCAGCTGATGACTAGAGGGAAAAAAACTGTTTAAACTCTTGCCGTGGGGCTTCAAAGGACCGTCCTACAGCTGATCAGTGTTAAAAGCAAACAAATGAGTCGGGTCGTAAGTGCGAGGACTGGTCATAAGTGCGAGGACCTTCCAGAAATGACTCTGACCAGCTAGCCACGCCCACCTAGTCACATGACCTCCAAGCCACGCCCACAAAATAAGCCACACCCACAGAACCGGTAGTAAAAAAATTTAGAACCCACCCCTGATTGTGACATAGTATGTCGGGCAGGAGATGAATGTAATTTCAAAGAAAATATGGAAGCATCAATCTGGTTTACAGGGCTAAAAAGATCATTTGATGAGACACTTCTTGCTATTGTCATAAATGCTGTGATTATGTGGTTAGGTATTCACTAATATCCTTTATCAACTTGGCAAAACAATACATGAAGATACAGTAGGATCTTGATACTCAACTGCTTCGAAACTCATCAAATTTGGTACTCGACACATTTTGATGTGAAACTTTTGCCCCAGTACTCGTTTGTTTGGTACTCAACGCACAAGATAGAATTTATTGGTGTCGGCGGCCTTATGACTCACTATTATTTCTTATGGAAAAATTTTGTTTGGTACTCAACATTTTTGGACCTCATCGCATCTCCCGGAATTAATTAATGATGAATACCGAAGTACGGGTAGTCCTTGACTTATGACCAAAGTTGAGCGCAAAATTTCTTTTTTTTTCTTTTTTTTTTTTTTAAAATTTGATTTATATGCCACCCTTCTCCGGAGGCTCAGGGCGGCTTATAGTGCGTTAAGCAATAGCCTTCATACTTTTGTATATTTTATACAAAGTCAGTTTATTGCCCCCACAAACTGGGTCCTCAATTTACCTACCTTAGAAAGGATGGAAGGCTGAGTCAACCTTGAGCCTGGCGAGATTCGAACTTACTTTAATTGCAGACAGCTGGTGTTAAATTACAGTGCCTTTGGCTCTTCAGGCTCTGCAGACAATTTCTGTTGTTAAGGAACACATTTATTGAGTTTTGCCCCATTTTACGACCTTTTTTTTTTTTTACTACAGTTACTACAGTTAAGGGAATTACTGCAGCTGATAAAATTTAATAACACAGTTGTTAAATGAATTTAGCTTCCCCCATTGATTTTTGCTCATCCAAAGGTTGCAAAAGGGGATCACATGACCTTGGGACACAGCAATGGTCGTAAGTGTGAGCCAGTTGCCAAACATCTGAATTTTGATCACATGATCATGGGTATGCTACAAAGGTCGTAAGTGTGAAAAACAGTTGTAAGTCACATTTTTCAGTACCGTTGTAAGTGGGAATGGTCACTAAGTGAACTGTTTTAAGTGGAGGACTACCTGTATAAGCAAGAAGCTGGATGCAAGCCTACAGGATGTAAGCTTTGATTCTGTTGGAAATGTCAAGTGACCTCTGTCCTTGATGAAACTCGACATACTAGCTTCTTCTTCGGTAACATTGTATTGCTAACTAGGGCATACAAAATCTTTGCCAGACCAATTCTTGAATACAGCTCGTCTGCCTGGAACCCACACTGTATATCGGACATTAACACGATTGAGCGGGACACAGAGGTATTTCTCGAGAAGAATACTCCACTCCTCTACTCACAATAGAATTCCCTATGCCTCCAGGCTTGAAATTTTGGGCTTGGACAATCTGGAACTGCGCCGCCTGCGGTCTGATCTAAGCATAGTACACAAAATTGTCTGCTACAACGTCCTACCTGTCTACGACTTCTTCAGCTTCAACCACAATAATACACGGGCAAACAATCGATACAAACTCTAGGTAAACCACTTCAAACTTGATTGCAGAAAATACGACTTCAGCAACAGAGTGGTCAATGCCTGGAATGCACTACCTGACTCTGTGGTTTCTTCCCCGAACTCCCAAAACTTTAACCTTAGACTGTCTACTGTTGACCTCACCCCATTCCTAAGAGGTCTGTAAGGGGGGTGCATAAGAGCACCAGTGTGCCTACCGTCCCTGTCCTACTGTCCCCATTTATCTGTATTTACTTCCTTTGTTCATGTTTATATTCATACCTATACTTGTTATCTTGTACATGTTTGATAAACAAATTAAGAAAAAATACTAGCATAGTATTTCATATCTGTGCAAGCTTCTGACCAATGTTTCTCAGATAATTCAAAGGATGCTAGGCCACCTACCCAACCAAGCCATCCAGCAATTCTAAGCAGGTTTTAAGCTAACTCGTCTCATGATTTCTCTCCAGCTCCAAAATTGGACCACTCTTGTTTTCAAGCTGCCACTTACCCTTTTCTGCTCCTTGATGTAGTCCATCAGTTCTTCCCTCGTTTGCTTCACAGCTTCTTCTACAGCTCTCTCGCTTTTCCTTTGTTCTTCTAGGATTGCTGCTTTCACCATTTCCTAATATTTTAACACACACATATATACATTTAGAGAAAAAGAGTATTATTAGGATAACAATGTACTTATTTTGCTTCAACGTTTTCAGGACCGCACAGGCTACCTCAGTTTTTCTCCGCCCCACAAATACCTCCTTCAACACAGGGCTATTTCAGATTCTATATAAGACACTGAGCTTGTCGATTGAAACATCGGCAGTTCAGCAGTTCGAATCCCTAGTGCCGCATAACGGGGTGAGCTCCCGTTACTTGTCCCAGCTTCTGCCAACCTAGCAGTTCGAAAGCATGTAAAAAATGCAAGTAGAAAAATAGGGACCATCTTGGTGGGAAGGTAACAGCGTTCCATGTGCCTTTGGCGTTTAGTCATGGAGGCCACATGACCACGGAAATATCTTTGGACAGCGCTGGCTCTTCAGCTTTGAAACAGAGATGAGCACCGCCCCCTAGCTCCGGTGTCTCTTTGTCCCCTTGGAAAGAGCCCCTTCCTCCTGGGACTCCTGACTACATTCCACACAAAAACCCTCCTTCTTTAGCACCAGGGAAATCAGGAGATCCAGGCAGTTCAGACAGGTATAAAGATTCATTGTAAGCTTCCTATAAGAATCTGAACTACTAACAGACATTTGGTGGTAAATAAGGAATTCACAGTGGGCTGGACTTAGATGTCTTGTGGGTGTGAAGGGACTCGTGACAGATGATGCATTTCATCCCTCTCTCGGGCTTAGCCTGATCATCTCCTACACTCCTCCACCTTAATAGGATAGGATAGGATAGGATAGGATAGGATAGGATAGGATAGGATAGGATGGATAGGATAGGATAGGATAGGATAGGATAGGATAGGATAGGATAGGGGAAGGGAAGGGAAGGGAAGGGAAGGGAAGGGAAGGGAAGGGAAGGGAAGGGAAGAGAAGAGAAGAGAAGAGAAGAGAAGAGAAGAGAAGAGAAGAGAAGAGAAGAGTTGGAAGGGACCTTGGAGGTCTTCTAGTTCAACCCCCTGCTTAGGCAGGAACTCTATATCATTTCAGACAAATGGTTATCCAATCTCTTCTTAAAAACTTCCAGTGTTGGAGCATTTGCAACTTCTGCATTTGCAAATTTTTCCACTGATTAATTGTTCTCACTGTCAGGAAATTTCTCCTTAGTTCTAAGTTGCTTCTCTCCTTGATTAGTTTCCACCTGTTGCTTCTTTTCCTGCCCTCAGGGGCTTTGGAGAATAGCTTGACCCCCTCTTCTTTGTGGCAGCCCCTGAGATATTGGAGCACTGCTATCATGTCTCCCTTAGTCCTTCTTTTCATTAAACTAGACATACCCAGTTCCAGCAACCGTTCTTCATATGTTTTAGCCTCCAGTCCCCTCATCATCTTTGTTCTCTTTTATTAGCGTATTCTGCAAGCAGACACATTCACAGAGGAGACAAAAGATTTGGGGCATGCCAGAATGTCATTTGGGGGATGATGATGTATGAGTTATATCTCCATGGCTTTTAAGGGACACCCATGCATGGAACTGCTCCTACTGAGAACTTGAGACATGGCAGACGGGTGCTATGAGACCTACTTGCAACATTCAGGTCTTTGAGAGTCTTAAGGAAGCCACTGCCATTGTATAGAAGAGAGACTAATAGGAGAAAAAAAATCTATAGAAGCCTAGAGATCAGTTTGCAGAGCGTAAATGGAATTGTCTAAGAATCATTTATTCAAGGAGAGTACTGCCCTTACAATGGGACACAGTGGCTCAGTGGCTAAGACACTGAGCTTGTTGATCGAAAGGTCGGCAGTTCAGCGGTTCGAATCCCTAGTGGCGCATAACAGGGTGAGGTCTAGTTACTTGTCCCAGCTTCTGCCAATCTAGCAGTTCAAAAGCATGTAAAAAAGACAAGTAGAAAAATAGGGACCACCTTTGGTGGGAAGGTAACAGCGTTCCGTGCACCTTCGGCATTTAGTCATGCCTGCTACGTGACCATGGAGACGTCTTTGGACAACGCTGGCTCTTCGGCTTTGAAACGGAGATGAGCACCGCCCCCTAGAGTCGGGAACGGCTAGCACATGTGCGAGGGGAACCTTTACCTTTTATTTATTTATTTATTTTTATTTATTTATTTATTAAATTTCTATACCGCCCTTCTCCCGAAGGACTCAGGGCGGTGAACAGCCAGAAGATAAAAACACAGAAATACAAAAATTTAAAATGAATTAAAAACGAATTAAATAATTTGGCTGAATTTAAAATACCCCATAATTTAAACAGATTAAAATTTGTAGTTAAAATTAATATTTAAAAGGGGAGAAGATTTAGGTAAGGGGAGTAAAGATTTACCTTTACTCCCCTTACAGAACTCCCAAAGATGAGAGTTCATCTTTCTTTTTTTCAAAAGGCAAGTGTTTCTTGGTTGTTGTTTTTTCCCGTTGAACAGATTTTGTTTCTTACCCAAGACGGTTCTTCAGAATTCATTCTTCTGAAGCTTCTTGGATGAGAAGTGAAAGGGGGAAAAAAAAAAAAAAACCCAAGAAAGTCCCAGTTGCCTTTTGGAAAAAGCAAAGGACAGCTTTTGGAAAAGTTGCCCTTTGGGACAATGACGACCTGGATGGTTGAGAATCTCCATAGACATTTCCCCTTAAAGGAAAAAAACAAAACAAAGCACAGGTTAGACACCACAGCCCACAAGAGGGAACAAAGAAAATGCAGTCGTGGTTGAACCATCACGCAACCCCCTGCCAATGTTTTTAAAGCTCCTGGGTTTGTTCTAATTCCTGTAATCGCTGGGATTTCTTGACCATGATTACCACAAGAATAAAGGCTCTTTTAGTCCAGGATCGTGCGCATACATATTGATTGTTTCTTAAATGCAGTGCAAGCAGTTTGCAAGATAAATGGGAAAATTCACCAGTGAGGTCATAAGGCTGCAAAACAAAAGAAACGTGTGAAGAAACGGGATCAGCGGGAAAGCTGAAAATCTGGGCTCTAAGCTGCAAAGGAGGAGGTGACAGGAAGAAGGAGATCTCCATTTCTGCAAGCTAAACACTTTTCTGAAAGGCTGATGACAGAAGGAACAATTGGAGGGATACCAAGGAGAGCCGTTTCTAGGGAGGCCTTCTCGAAGCCCTGACTTCTGAAGAGCACCAGCAGACCTGGAGAGAAGACCTCTTCTGCTGAAGGAGTATAGACAGTTCTCAATTTATGACCGGTTGCTTAGTGACTGTTCAAAGTTACGATGTGTTGTGGCCCGTCAGCGGCCAGCGGAGCTAATGCCAGACTCAGACAGTGAGGAGGTTGGGGAGGAACACGGGCCAGTCCTGGAGTCTGGGGAAGGCTCTGATGAGGGCTCTGCCTCAGAGGCAGAGAGGGAGCCAGGGCCGTCTGACAGTTATCAGCTGCCTTTGGAGTCGGATATCAAGTGAGGCAGACAAACAGCTGGAGTCTGATCCTGTTCTGTCCCCGTCTCACACACGCACCCACACAGACAGGCAACAGTTAAAGAACTCAACCAACAACAGTTTATCCTGTATCAGAATTGGCAGCAACCCAGTGGCTGGCGGCCAGGTATTCTTTACTCACGAGGAGGGAGTTTCTCCCTTCGTCCGGGTACAAAGCCAATACACAATAATCAACAAAGTCCAGTAAATACAAAGAAGGTCGTCCGATATCCGTTTTTTGCTTGTCACAGAGCTGAACCGGCCACCACACCCTCTTTTATACCCTGTGGGGTGTGGTCCAATGACTCAGCCTAATCCCTGGCACGCCTCTTCCTCTGCTGCGCGCGCTTATCTCTGTGACGCTGCCGAGGATCCAGCCAAGACTCATCTTCCTCATCACTGTCCACCTGTGGCTGCGTGGACGTGCTTGGCCCCGGGCCTATCTCTTGCCCTTCGGCGGACACTGAAGGCATTGCCAGAGAGGAGGGTCCTGGAGAGGGAGCCTTGCCAACTCCTCTCCTTCACTCTCGGAGTTCTCTCCTGCCGATAACACAGGCTTAGGTAACGGAGCCACAACAGATCCCAGTGTGCGCATGTGCAGAGCCGCCAGGAGAAGGGAAGAGCTAAGGAACATGGGACAACTCTGGAGTAAAGGCACAGGTGGACGGTGAATGGCCCCTCCCAGAGGGAATAAAGAGGAGTGAAAGGGGAGGGGAGTTTGCAGGAGACAATTAGTTCAATTCATGAGGGTGAAGATTTGTTCCTGACTTCTTGCCAAGTAATTGCTGGCATTTGGAAGATATCGGCCTGGCAACTCTCCAAGCCTGATAAAGGTATGTAGTTGTGAATCTCATGAAAGACTGTTTGCCGTGACTTTGCTGGAGAGGAATTCCCTTTAACCTAAATAAAAGGGGTTTTATCGGGACGAGGAGTCTGCTTTGTGATTTGGGGAAGCCTAGGTCAGAACCTGATGGACCTCCACAGGGCAACTTACAACCAAGTTTTGAAGTTCCAGTGGACTATGCTGAGAATGAGTTAATTCTCAGCTGTTCTAATAAAGTCTGTTTGTTTTGGAACTGTTTGCGTCGAATACTACCTACTTGGGCCTGGGTCACAACAGAACCAATGTCTCACTTAACGACATAAATTTTGGGGTCATTTGTGGTCGTATGTTGAGGGCTACCAAAATTTCCTGGGGAAATTGCTCCACATCCTTCCATCAGTGTCCAGAAGAAGAAAAAGGATGTACAGGCAGTCCCCGACCTACAAGAGCTTGATTAGCGACCGTTCAAAATTACAAGGGCACTGAAAAAAACGGTGACTTATGACCGTTTTTCAAAGTTACAATTATTGCAACATTCCCACAGTCACATGATCAAAATTCGGAGGCTTGGCAACTGGCATGTATTTATGACAGTTGCAGTGTCCTGAGATTGTGTGATTAACTTTGGCAACCTTCTGACAAGCAAAGTCAATGGGCAAGCCGTTAATTCACTTAACAACCGTGTTATTAACCGACCCCCTGCGGTGATTCACTTAACAACAATGGCAAGAAAGATCGTAACATGGGATGAGATTCACTTAACAACCGTCTCGCTTAACAACACAAAGTTTGGGTTTGATTGCGGTCGTAACTCGAGGACTACCTGTACTTTTCAGTTTCTTTCAATTTGTTGCTTTATTTGTTTATTTCCCCCCACTTGCTTACATTTGGATGTATTACAAGGCAGCTAATCATTGTTCTGCCCCAGCTACGGACCCCAAAGAACGCAGCACACATAAAGTCTGTACAAACCTTAGTTTACTAAATTAAATCAGTCTTTTTCAAACAAGGGCTGCTAATTAACTTTCTTACCAGCCTACAAGAATCCAAAGAATAAATAATCGTAATCTTACTATGATTGGCAGAAAGCCCAGAAGCAATTTGCAGGAAGCTGATAAGAGAACTAAGGTCAAGATGCAAAGGAGAGCAAACGAAGTTGTTCCCTGCAAATTGCCTCAGTCGTCATCCTTCCTTAAATAGGCTAAGGGAGTGGCCAATTAGCCCCAAGCCTTACTCTCAAGGAGACCTCCTCCTGAGGAGCCACTCCTGCCTTTTGGCAGCTCTGCGCATTGAGAAGAGGCTCCTTCTCTTCCTCCTCTTCACTTATGGGAGCTTCTGGTGGTTCTGAAGGCCCTGGCTGAATCCCCGCCTCTGGCACCACATCTTTTCCATCCTCCTCATTGTCTGATTCGAGTGCCAGCTGCACAGGCTGCTGGCGCAGCACCACACCAGCCTCCTCGCTGTCGGAATCAGCCACCAGCTGCACAGGCCGCTGATGGGCCACAACAATCGTAGATCCTTCTTCAAAAAGTTAAACTATAAAAACAACCCCAGTTTATATTTTCTGAGAAATTGTACCGGTCTAAATATAACTGCCAATTTACTTTCTTTTCTTTTGCTTTTAGGGAGTATTGTTTTTCTTGCTGAATTAGGCTGGTAGACGGTTTCCAACATCTGCATCTTATGTAATTTTATACCGTACAGATGGGAGTAAACATTTAATATATACAAACAATAAGAAAGGGGATTATGGTTTTTCGGTGCTCCACTGTATCCTTTCCAGGGAGTAGCAGACAAATGGTCTGAATTAAAAACAACCGGAGAATCGGAGGAAGAATCCACAAACGATTTGTTCCAACGGTGCAAAATATTGGCCTTTGCTTTTAAAAGGACCGTGTCGAATCTAAGCAAGGTGCTAAAAATAGAACCGAAACGGTAGAACTTCACCCATCCTGATTGCATGGCAGGAAACAGGTCATTGCGAAGACTTTTCCTGCATCTGGTATAAAAATCACGACACGGTAGAGGAAGCGCCGTCATACTGTTGCAATCAGAACGCTTCTTATTTTTAGGAAGTGAAGTTTTCTTTCAACTTTATTGCATTCCAGAAAGGCTAAGGAGAACTATCAAAGGCTTTCTTTCAACTGAAAGAGGCTTCGTGTCATCGTTGGCTTTTGATCCACCTGGATAACAGATGTTTCAAAAAAAATGGAAATGGCAGCAAAAGAAACAGACAAGACTTTGGGATTTACTTAAAACCGTTCCGCTGCTGCAGATACTGCTCTCCGGAATCTTCTATTTTCATCTCCATCACTGGAGGCTTTTAAGAAGAGACTAGACAGTCGCTTATCTAAAATGGTATAGGTTCTCCTGCATAAGCAGGGGTTTGGACCAGGGGTGGGTTCTAAATTTTTTTACTACCGGTTCTGTGGGCGTGGCTTATTTTGTGGGCGTGGCTTGGAGGTCATGTGACTAGGTGGGCGTGGCTAGCTGGTCAGAGTCATTTCTGGAAGGTCCTCGCACTTACAACCAGTCCTCGCACTTACGACCCGACTCATTTGTTTGCTTTTAACACTGATCAGCTGTAGGACGGCCCTTTGAAGCCCCGCGGCAAGAGTTTAAATAGTTTTTTTCCCTCTAGTCATCAGCTGGGACTCAGGAGGCAGCAATAGATTGGGGGGTGGGACCAAATAAAAGGTAAGAATAACGTGGAGGGGGGGGAGAACTGGTTCAGTGACGTCATATCGTCACCGCTACCGGCTCGGCCGAACCGGACCGAACTGGGAGGAACCCACCACTGGTTTGGACTAGAAGACCTCCAATGTCCTGTCCTGTCCTGTCCTGTCCTGTCCTACCCTACCCTACCCTATCCATCCTCTGCCTAGCCCTGCCCTATGGCAATTTAATATAATTTATCTTTGTCATCTTTATTTCTCCTGAAAGAGTATTTTTAGTTTATTAAGATAGCTAGCAAATTATTTACATGGAATGGAGTGGAGTGGAGTGGAGTGGAGTGGAGTGGAGTGGAATGGAATGGAATGGAATGGAATGGAATGGAATAGAATAGAATAGAATAGAATAGAATAGAATAGAATAGAATAGAATAGAATAGAATAGAATAGAATAGAATAGAATAGAATAGAAGCCTGAGTGGCGTAGGAGGCTAATGGGGTCGGGTCGGGTAGGGTAGGGTAGGGTAGGGTAGGGTAGGGTAGAGTAAAGTAGAGTAGAGTAGAGTAGAGTAGAGTAGAGTAGACTTTATTGTCACTTTGAATGTACACTAATTGCCGTACATTAAAAATGAAATTTCGCTGCATACAGCTCTTAAAGGGTCACCAACTCCAATTTTTCACTAAATAAACATGACAAGGTAGGTAGATAGGTAGCAGTGGTGGGTTTCAATTTTTTTTACTACCGGTTCGGTGGGTGTGGCTTGGTGGGCGTGGCATGGGTTGGTGGGTGTGGCTTGGTGGGCATGGCAGGGGAAGGATACTGTAAAATCTCCATTCCGTCCCCAATCCAGGGGAAGGTTACTGCAAAATCCCCATTTCCTACCGATTCGGGAGGCAGAGAATAGATGGGGGCGGGGCCAGTCAGAATTTTTACTACCGGTTCTCTGAACTACTCAAAATTTTCACTACCAGTTCTCCAGAACTGGTCAGAACCTGCTGAAACCTACCTCTGATAGGTATTTAGGTATGTAGGTAGGTAGTGTAGGTAGGGTAGGGTAGGGTAGGGTAGGGTAGGGTAGGGTAGGGTAGGGTAGGGTAGGTAGGTAGGTAGATAGATAGATAGATAGATAGATAGATAGATAGATAGATAGATAGATAGATAATAAATATTATGTATATACCCACATATATTATATGACACGGAGAAACAACACAGTCTAGTTTGGATGCATACATATTTATGGTGAGAAAAACTACAGAATCAGGTAGTCCTGCAATAAATACTTCGAAACCTCCACCCAGAAGAGATCAAAAAGGGATTATTTTATCTTTAGAGAAAGTAAAGTGGATGGGTTTTTTTTTTTTTTTTTTTTTTTTGGTTCAATAGGGAAAAGTTAATGCAGAAGTTTGAAAAGTTGATGTGATTTTATATGTTTTGCCATTACAAATGTCAAACTTTTTAACAATAACAGTTAACTGCCATAACAACTACCTTTATTCATAGCAAGAGAGTTTGGATCTGTTGGTTGGTCCTGAGCAAACAGAAAGGATCCCAGCGTTTTTTCCTGAGAACTGGATCTCTGCTCTTCCTGGTTGGGGAAAGTCTGAGGCAGGTGATAGGAGCCTAGATCCAATGGATGATGAAGGTATTCTTAAGTGAGCAGGTGGTTCTACTTTTCTTGAAAGAGGCAGTGGAAGAGCCTCAACAGCTTTTCTTTTGGATGAAGGTGGCTCGCTGTCTAAGACGCTGAGCTTGTCGATCGAAAGGTCGGCAGTTCAGTGGTTCGAATCCCTAGTGCCGCGTAACGGGGTGAGCTCCCGTTACTTGTCCCAGCTTCTGCCAACCTAGCAGTTCGAAAGCAAGTAAAAAATACAAGTAGAAAAATAGGGACCACTTTGGTGGGAAGGTAACAGCGTTCCGTGCGCCTTTGGCGTTGAGTCATGCCGGCCACATGACCACGGAGACGTCTTCGGACAGCGCTGGCTCTTCAGCTTTGAAACGGAGATGAGCACCACCCCCTAGAGTCGGGAACGACTAGCACATATGTGCGAGGGGAACCTTTATCTTTAGGGATAGATAGTTGCACAGAGATCTCCTTAAAACAGATTACCCAGACTTCCCAATTCAGGCCTGGGTGTAAAACTGAGACCAAGCCAGGTGTGAAATCCAGCAGGTTCTGACAGGTTCTGGAGAACCGGTAGCAGAAATTTTGAGTAGTTCGGAGAACCGGCAAATACCACCTCTGGCTGGCCCCAGAGTGGGGTGGGAATGGAGATTTTGCAATATCCTTCCCCCAGGAGGGGAGGGAATGGAGATTTTGCAGTATCCTTTCCCTGGAGTGGGGTGGGAATGGAGATTCTGCAGTATCCTTCCCCTGCCACGCCCACCAAGCTACGCCCACAGAACCGGTAGGGAAAAATTTTTGGATTTCACCCCTGGACCAAGCTGACTGCTATTACGGATGACATGAAGTAATCAGTTTTTCAGGTCCTTCTCCATCTCTCAGCAGCTTTTAATAACCGTTTCCTCAACTGCTTTTAGGACTGAGAGTGGGGACGTCATTTTGCACTTGTTCTCCTCCTCCCTCTGCAGGAGACTCTGTTTGATCTATTCCAAACCGAAGTAGTTTACCTCACGATAAACGGTTCATCATTCATGATAAACAGTTCATTACAAAAGAGGGGTCTTCTCACTGTCTTAACCCTCACCCCCTCAATGTTAGAAAAATCCACAGTGGACCACCGGCCAACACGCTCCCACAGAGAGGGCCTCCTCAGGGTGCCGTCTGTCAGGCAATGTCGGCTGGCGACCCCCTGGGGAAGAGCCTTCTCTGTGGGGGCACCCGCCCTCTGGAATGAGCTACCCCCAGGGATACGACTAATCCCGGACCTCCGGACCTTCCGCCGGGCCCTGAAGACTTTTTTATTTCAGCAAGCCGGGCTGGGTTAAAATTTTTTAATTGGGGAATTTTATGGGTAAGGGGTTTTAAATTGGAGAAGCCAAAGATAATTTAATTTCGTTTTAATGTATTTTAATATTTGTATTGTGTGTTTTTAATTCTGGCTGTTCACCGCCCTGAGTCCTTCGGGAGAGGGGGCGGTATAAAAATTTAATAAATAAATAAATAAAATAAATTAATTAATGGATTCTTTCTAAGACTCTAAGTTGTTGACATCCAAGCTCAGAGGGTTTCAAATATTAGAAGGTCTGTTCACCATCAGCAGCGTTGACAGTAGGAGCCCGAAGCCTTCATAATGAAAGATCTCAGCCACTTTTCAACAACTGTTTGAACTAAGCTCTTCATCTTCCCCATGAAATGAAGAGATTATCTCATAACATGACAAGTTACTTTTTTTATACCGAGTTTACGGAACCTTAGATTAAAATCACTTTCCATGAGAGGGGCGGCCATATACGTAAATTTGATGAGTGAATAAAATAAACAAACAACTGGCAATTCAAGCTCTTGAACTGCAGAAAAAATATCCTTTTATTATTACTGTTGTTCCAAGAATTTAGAAACAGTTGGCTTGCTACCAAACTATATTCTAGGATGCTAATCCTATTCCAAACAAAATGTAGCAGTGAACAAAAGACTTTGGCATTTGCAGAAAAATCTAGATTGGATGAAAGTGGAATATTTGTAGTTTAGGGTTGAAATGAGGGCTCCTTGGTGCTCTCTGAGCTTGCTTGTTTTTGTGTAGACATTTCATTACTAAACTAAGTAACATCATTAGTGCTAGTAAGGGAGTAGGGCTTGCTCTCAGTTTATAAATAAACCCCAGGTCTTACTAGCACTGATGTTGGTACCTAGTTTAGGTCTGCAAGGAAACAACGAAGCTCAGAGACCATCAAGGAACCCCTCAATCTAGAACTTGGTTTATTTTGCAGCCTCTTGATACCAAGATGTGTGGCAAATATTTCTGGCCACAAGTCTAGCAGAATCTCAGTGTTGTGGCTCCGTTACCTGAGCCTGTGTCATCGGCAGGAGAGGACTCCGAGAGTGAAGGAGAGGAGTTGACAAGGCCTCCCTCTCTAGGACCCTCCTCTCTGGCAATGCCTTCGGTGTCTGCCGAAGGGCAAGAGATAGAGCCGGGGCCAAGCACGTCCACGCAGCCACAGGTGGACAGTGATGAGGGAAATGAGTCTTGGCTGGATCCTCGGCAGCGTCGCAGAGATAAGCGCGCGCAACAGAAGAAAAGGCGTGCCAGAGATTAAGCTGAGTCACTGGACCACACCCCACAGGGTATAAAAGGGGGTGAGGTGGCCATTCAGACTCTGTGACGGAGAAAACTAACTACTATCGAGTCACATTGCATCTTTGGAAACAACATTATCAGCCTTGGATTTATTTTACGAACTGGACAATTCTTGACTGTGTGTATTTTGGTTTATGAGTAAAGTTCTTGGCAAGCAGCTACTGGGTTGCTGCCAAATTTCTTATCAGAAGAATTGGTTGTCTGCCATTGAGGAAGGAAGGAAGGAGGATTATGAGTGAGTGAGGGTCTGAGAGAAATCCTGCCTTAGCACTAGGCCACCACAAGTGCCCCTGACACAAGTGACGTCGAGCTGGCCACGCCCACTATGGTCATGCCCCACCCCCCACCCCACCGAGGTCAAATACAACCCTGATGAAATCAAGTTTGACACCCCTGCCCTAAGCAATCCATAGGGACTAAGGCACTATCTGAGCCGTGGTGGCGAAGTGGTTAGAGTGCAGTACTGCAGGCTACTTCTGCTGATCACCGGCTGCCAGCAGTTTGGCAGATCGAATCTCACCAGGCTCAAGGTTGACTCAGCCTTCCGTCCTTCCGAGGTTGGTAAAATGAGGACCCAGATTGTTGGGGGGCAATATGCTGACTCTGTAAACTGCTTAGAGAGGGCTGTAAAAGCACTGTGAAGCGGTATGTAAGTCAAAGTGCTATTGCTATCTGTCCACCCTGATCCAGTCCAACAGCCTCCAGTACCAGAGAAACTTAGCTCACTGCCAAAACCTGAATGCACTCAAGATATCAATCCTCTCTCTCTCTCTCAATGTCTTGGCACCACAGAGAACCAGCTGCAAGGATGGCTCAGGAGCCCCAAACAGTTCTGGGACTTACCGTATTTTTCGGAGTATAAGACACACCTTTTTCCCTTCTAAAAGGGGGTGAAAATTTAGGTGCGTCTTATACACCGAATGTAGCCCTGCCCACCCACTGGCCCCCACCCTTTGGCCTCTGCCTCGTAGCAGTTATCTCCTTGCAAGCAAACAACAAGAAAAAACAACTCCTTTCAGCTTCAGCACATCCTAATTAGCACAAGTTGATTGGATCAGCCTCCCGACTCTCAGCTGATTTGCTCTCAGCTGTTTTGCGCAGGGCTCTGGTGCTTGCTGCAAAGAGGTAAATTGCTGGAGCAGATTTTTTTTTCCTTGTGCTAATCAAGCTATGCTGAAAATGAAAATGAAAGTAAAGCAGGCTGTTTGCTGCAAAGAGGCAGAGGCAGAGGCAGAGCGAGATTTCTTTTTCTTCTTTTCCTCACCAAAAAAAGGTAGGTGCGTCTTATACTCCGGTGCGTCTTATACTCCGAAAAATACGGTACCTGCCCATTTATGTTCCTCCCTCCCTCCGCATATGAATTTGAACAAACCTGAAACACGCTACATATGATGTACAGCGACTGATAACCCAGAGAACATAAAATTCACTAACTTCTGAACTCTGCTTTTGTCGTTCGGCTGCTTCTTCTACCGCCTGAGCAATCTTCTCGCGATCTTTGTTTCTCTCTGCTTGCCATAATTCTTTTTCTTGATCATGCAGCTTTTTCATGTTTTCCCTTTCAGCTGTTACTGCTGCTAGGATGGCAGCCTGCAGATCCTCTTTTTCCACCTGCAGCATCAAATAACGAGGGTCAGCGAGAATCTAAACGCAAACATTTCAGCAGTTCAGTATCCAAAATGTTGCCTCTAATGCAGTGGTGAAATCTGAACTGGTTTGCTACCAGTTTGCTGGTCGCGTATGCGCAGTGCGCACCAAAAGGAGGCTTGGGAAGGTAAGTAGAACAGCAGGGAGGATCAGCTGTGGCCCGCGATTTAGCTTCGCTAGAAAGGAGGAAATCCTGCTTTCTAGCAAAGGTAAACCCCGCGACACAGCTGATCATCAGAAATACCGGTTCGGAGGAACCAGTAGGTTTTTCTCACTACCGGTTTGCCCAAACCGGAGTGAACTGGTAGCATTTTACTCTTGCTCTAATCCCTAAAATGTCAACCGTTATTTTGCAGGAAAAGGCCCTCAAGTTCATTTAAATTCATTCTGAAGACTGGGTTAATTTTGGAAACTGAAAACAACTGTTCTCGATAACATTAGATTTCCAGTTTCCATCTTTCTTTAAAACACTTTTTCAGAAGTTCTCTGAACACGGTCTTTATACTGAAATATTTCTGCTGTAAAAACCAATTGGACAAATTATGAACATCAGCCAAAGATTAGTTCCACTTACTAGACTATAAAAACTATATTCTCTATTCATACAGTATGATAGTCTTTTCTTTCTAGCCTCAGAATAACAGGGCAGGAACAGGAAATATTATTTTCAGCACGGCTACTGGGCATTATGTGGTAAGGCCAAGTGAGAAGACGGGGACTGTTTTTCCTCATCTCGTGTCCTCACCTACATAAAAGGAGAAAGGATGGCAAGGGCAGACAGGAGGAGTGGCTGGGAGTTACACCAGGATTGGAAACTAAAATTTAACAACAGTGGCACAAGATAATAATAAATATAGTAATAAATATATATAATAATATATTATTATATTAATTATAATATAAAACAATTAATATATTTAATGTAATATAATAAATATAATATAATATAATATAATATAAATTATATATATTTATATATATATATATATATTTATATAAATAAATTTATATATATATTTAGTTATAAATTTTTACACACACACACACACACACACACACCACACACACACACACACACATATATATATATATATATATATATATATTATATATATATATATATATATATATATATAATTTATATTTTGCTGATAAAGAAATAAAGGGAGACTACTATAGATCTATTTCAAGCTTTTTAGCTTTCATCAGCTAGCCATACCCTTACTTGGATTCGAATTTGGACGAATTCAAATGCCTAACATGCAGGAAGCCCAAGTTCGAATCCAAGTAAGGGTATGGCTAGCTGATGAAAGCTAAAAAAGCTTGAAAGCTAAAAAGCTTGAAATAGATCTATGCCATCCCTCTGCTAAATTCCTAATTCCCACAGCACTGTCTTATGTCTAAGGATATTTATTCATGTAGCAGGGCTGTGTATTGCTATTATTCTTTTTATACTTCCTATTACCTTCTCATATTGGTAATCTTATGATTATATCACTTTATTGTTTGTACCTTATGATTTATTATTGATCACTTTGTTGTATGTATGTGCACTGAGAGCTTATATATGTCCAATTGCGCTTGGCCAATAAGGAACTCTTCTCTTCTTCTCTTCTCTTCTCTTCTCTTCTCTTCTCTTCTCTTCTCTTCTCTTCTCTTCTCTTCTCTTCTCTTCTCTTCTCTTCTCTTCTCTTCTCCTCTCCTCTCCTCTCCTCTCCCCTCCCCTCCCCTCCCCTCCCCTCCCCTCTTTAGCCTAGTCTAGTCTAGTCTAGTCTAATTTTATATTCTATTCTCAGCCTGAATTGATTGTTCAAAATACCTTATTCTCAAAATATCCACTATGTAAAGCTTTCCAGAGTGGGGCCCCACCATCTAAAGTACTCAGTGCTTATTAGAATGACTGAAGGGAAACAGAAGAAGTTTTTCTCTTGCTTCTAGGACTTCTGTTTTTGTTCTAATATGGTTTGATAAGATAACAGGTATCAAGAAGAACAAAAACCCAGCAGAACAGTAACTCCCCCTCCCTCATTAAGAACTCCAGATTCCAGATATTTAGAACTGAATAACAGAGTTGGAAGGGACCTTCGAGGTCTTCTAGTCCAACCCCCTGCTTAGGCAGGAAACCCTACATCACTTCAGACAAATGGTTATTCAATCTCTTCTTGAAAACTTCCAGTGTTGGAGCATTTACAACTTCTGGAGGCATGTTGTTCCACTGATTAATTGTTCTAACTGTCGGGAAATTTCTCCTTAGTTCTAGGTTGCTTCTCTCCTTGATGAGTTTCCACCCTTTGCTTCTTGTCCTGCCCTCAGGTGCTTTGGAGAACAGTTTGACTCCCTCTTCTTTGTGGCCGCCCCTGTGATATTGGAACACTGCTATCGTGTCACCCCTTTTACTTTTACATTTACTTGCTGCAGTCCCAACTTCTCCTCCTCTCCTTGAAGTCAAAAGCAACAACATCAAAGGGAGCTTCAAAAGGTCCCCCAGGAACAATGTTTGCATACTAAGATACCTTTGCAGCTGTTGCCAAAGCCTCCTTATTACGTTCCCTTTCGTTCTCCATGCATTTTTCCAACATTTCCTGGAAACAAAGCACAGTAGAAAGCATTACAAGCCTATAAAAATACCTTCCAAAGCTTGGCTGTCCACAGAAGCCAGAGGCTTTGTCAGAATGATGAAAAGAGGCCTTGTAACATCACGTGACACAACAACACAACCACAAAAGAGGCCGAGCTGGTGGTGTTGTGACACCCGTTTCGTCATTCGTCCATCCCCTCGTTTCTCTCTCGCAAATAATTCATCTTCCAAAGAATTTAGTTCGCTTTAAGTTTTTCTTTCTAGAACATCTAAGCCTTCTTAAGACGACACGCCATTCCTTCCAGATTATGCTATCTGGAAAGACCACAGCTGGCCAACCAGCTGCCGGAACAGAATTTGGAGTCGGCATCTATGATGCTCAAATCTGAAGTCAGCTGAAGTGAGAGAGAGAGAGATCATGGAAACCCATTTGTAGTTTAGTGATGAATCAGAGTAGGAAAATGAAGTTTGTTCCCCTTCTCTTGACAAGCCAGACCTAGAAAATGTCCCTCTAGAAAATATTCTGGATTCTATTTCAGAATTTTACATGGATGAATAATACGCCCAGCTGTTCTGCCACAGAGTATTATTTACAGGTCCAGAAGAAGTGAGGAGAAACCACAATAGATATGTGTTGCTGTAATGTTTATTAACTTTTTACCCCAATTCTATATTTATGAGGTATGTTTGGGAGGCCCTTTGCCCTAAAAGGCAGCCTAAAAGTAATTAATATCAATTAAAGATGATTTAAGTAAATTATGATTGACAAGGTGAGATTATCCTGCAGGGATGGATATGCGAACTCTGGTCTTAAAAAAGAAAACCAAAATGAAGGGAAAAAGGGAATGAAATATAAAGGTGCAAAAACTTCTTAATGGTGGAAATAAATTGCACCATATTAGCTGTTGCAACTGCATCCTAACAGCTACAGATCTATTTCTTCTCATAGATCGGGGTCGGGAATTATGGCCTGTGGACTTCGACTCCCAGAATCCCTAAGCTCAGGAAGCTCAGGAATTCTGGGAGTTGAAGTCCACAGGTCATAAAAGGGCCACAGTTCCCTACCTCTGTCTTAGATAAACCCAATCTAAGGAAATCTACTTTTGTCCTTGAACCCTCTTCCCGTCTCAAGGCCTTCTGCTTAGATGTTGCATCCTTCTGAAAGAAAATAGGGTTTAACCTCTGAAAGATTCTTCTTGGTTGTCAATGACATCCCCTTTTTTTTAAATGGTGCAAGAGCTGCAGCCCTTAGAAAGGAACAAGTACCTTGTATTCCTGTGATTGTTGCCACAAGGAGTCTTTGGTTTTTTCTTCTAAGATTTTCCGCTCTTCTTCCAACATATCAAGCAGCCTTTGATGCTAAAGGAAGGAAGGAAAATGAAGGGGAAGGGAGAGGGAAAAGAGAAGGGAAGATGAGGGAAGATGTGAGAAGGAAGGGAAGGGGAAAAGAAAAAAAGAAAAGAGGAAAGAAAAAAGAGAGGGAAGGGAAGGGGAGAAGAAAGGAAAATAAAATAAAAGGAGGAAGGGAAGAAGAGAAGAAAGGAAAAGAATAAAAGGGAGAAGGGAAGGGGAGAAGAAAGGAAAATAAAATAAAAGGGGGAAGGGAAAATAAAATAAAAGGGGAAGGGAAGGGAAAATAAAATAAAAGGAAGAAGGGAAGGGGAAAAGAAAAGAGAAGAATAAAAGGGGGAAAGAAAATAAAAGCAGGAAGGGAAGGGAGAAGAAATGAAAAGAAAAGGGGGGAAGGGAAAATAAAATAAAAGGGGAAGGGAAGGGAAAATAATATAAAAGGAGGAAGGAAACGGAAAGGGAAGGGAGGGGAGGGGAAGGGAAGGGGAGAAGAAAGGAAAATAAAAGGGGAAAGGGAAGGGAAATAAAAGGAGGAAGGAAAGGGCAGGGAAGGGAAGAGATATTACATTTATATAAAAGGCAGAGAACAAATAAAACCAACCCTTGTGATCTTCAAAGTTTATAACTGGTTTTATTCATGATATCCACTGGGATGGCGGTGGGGGAAGTGACAATAGCACGTCATGTCATGGTATCATCAGGCAGACGACAACAGGAAGTGCTTCAAGTCATTGTGGCTTCATCTGAGAGGTCTTTGTGTATTGACTGGGTGGGCGTGGCCAACTTTTTTTTTTTTAACTTTTCAAAGCATCAGGAACTGCCGATCAGGAACTCAGCTGGGATCATCAGAGACTTTTCAAAGCATTTTTTTAACCACCTCTTCGGCCAAGAGGTTGCAGAAAAAAATGCTTTGAAAAGCCTCTGATGATCCCAGCTGAGCTGCGCGATCATCGGAGGCTTTTTTTTTTACTTTTAAAAGCATTTTTTCACCAGAAGAGGTTGTAGAAAAAATGCTTTTACATTTTTTTTTAAAAAAAAGCTTCTGATGATCGTACGGCTCAGCTGGGCATGGTGGGGGGGGAGGGATTTTTGCTATTGGTTCTCCGAACCACCCGCCACCATCGCTACCGGATCAAGTGATCTGGTCCGAACCAGGAGCATTTCACCCCTGGCCCCACCCCCATCTATTCTCTGCCTCCCAAGTCCCAGCTGATCAGGAGGAAATGGGGATTTTGTAGTAACCTTCCCCTGGATTGGGGAGGGAATGGAGATTTTATAGTATCCTTCCCCTGGAGTGGGGTGGGAATGGAGATTTTACAGTATCCTTCCCCTGGAGTGGGGAGGAAATGGGGATTTTGCAGTAACCTTCCCCTGGAGTGGGGTGGGAATGGAGATTTTACAGTATCCTTCCCCTGCCACGCCCACCAAGCCATGCCATGCCCACCAAACCACACCCACAGAACTGGTAGTAAAAAAATTTGAAACCCACCACTGGTACAGGTAAATAAAAACAAGGACAAACTAAACTAAACAATGGTTAAATTAGGTGGAGGAATAAGGAAACAAATGAGAAGATATAAATTGTGGAAAGGAAACTAGGTACCTGGTTACTAGGTTAAATGTAAATAAAGTATTTAGACTAAGAATATATATATATATATATATATATATATATATATATATATATGAATAATATACTAGAAATATTGTATAAAAGATAAAGGTAAGAAAGAGAAAATGTATAAATATGGACTACTGATGCGAAGATGTTGAAAAGAAGATGTAAATATCTGTTTTTGTTTGTTTACTTTTTAAAAACTGTTTAATAAAAATTATAAAAACAAAACAAAACAAGGTCAAATAGGCTGAAAAACAGATTCTATTCCAGGGCAATAACCATAACCAATACGGTAAGTACAATATCGGATTTTCAATTTCAATTATATAGAATGTAAAGGATGTACGTTTGTGTTTTTATTTTTATAGTTATAATGTACACTGAAGACGGCATTTAATTTTGTTGTACCATGTGCAATGACAATAAAGTGTTTGACTTTCTTATTTCATCAAGCTGGCCTGACCTAAGTCTTTTCCCCTTTTTAAATGGAAATTTTAAATTTGGTTTTAAATTATTGGGGTTTTAAATTTGTTCGGCCAAATTATTTAATTCGTTTTAGTTTATTTTAAATTTTGTATCTGTATGTTTTATTCTATGGCTGTTCACCGCCCTGAGTCCTTCGGGAGTACTCTCCCCTCTCTGGAAGAGTTTTATAGCTCTTGCTGCCTTAAGAAAGTTCAAAACATTCATAAAGATCCATCTTATCCTGGGCGCCTTTTTTTAAAAAAAACTATTACCATCTAACAGATGTACAGGTCAGAGGTGGGTTTCAGCAGGTTCTGACCAGTTCTGGAGAACCGGTAGCGGAAATTTCGAGTAGTTCGGAGACCGGTAGTAAAAAATTCTGACTGGCTCCACCCAGGGGTGAAATGTAAAATGTTGTTACTACCGGTTCTGTGGGCATGGCTTAGTGGGGGGGGGGGTAATGTGACTGGGTGGGCGTGGCCAACTTTTTAAAAAAAAAAACTTTTCAAAGCATCAGGAACTGCCCATCAGGAACTCAGCTGGTATCGTCAGAGACTTTTCAAAGCATTTTTTTACACCACCTCTTCGCCAAGAGGTTGCAGAAAAAAAATGCTTTGAAAAGCCTCTGATGATCCCAGCTGAGCTGCGCGATCATCGGAGGCTTTTTTTTTTACTTTTAAAAGCATTTTTTCATCGGAAGAGGTTGTAGAAAAAATGCTTTTAATTTTTTTTTTTAAAAAAAAAGCCTCTGATGATCGTACGGCTCAGCTGGGCATGGTGGGGGGGGAGGGATTTTTGCCACCGGTTCTCCGAACCACCCGCCGCCATCGCTACTGGATCGGGCGATCCGGTCCGAACCAGGAGCATTTCACCCCTGGCCCCACCCCCATCTATTCTCTGCCTCCCAAGTCCCAGCTGATCAGGAGGAAATGAGGATTTTGCAGTAACCTTCCCCTGGAGTGGAGTGGAAATGGAGATTTTACGGTATCCTTCCCCCTGCCACGCCCACCAAGCCATGCCATGCCATGCCATGCCACGCCCACCAAACCACACCCACAGAACTGGTAGTAAAAAAAATTGAAACCCACCACTGGTACAGGTCAATAAAAACAAGGACAAACTAAACTAAACAATGGTTAAATTAGGTGGAGGAATAAGGAAACAAATGGGAAGATATAAATTGTGGAAAGGAAACTAGATACCTGTTTATGTTAAATGTAAATAAAGTATTTAGACTAAGAGAATATATATATATATATATATTATATATATATATATATATATATATATATATATATATATGATATACTAGAAATATATGTATAAAAGATAAAGGTAAGAAAGAGAAAATGTATAAATATGGATTACTGATGCGAAGATGTTGAAAAGAAGATGTAAATATCTGTTTTTGTTTGTTTGCTTTTTAAAAAACTGTTTAATAAAAATTATAAAAACAAAACAAAACAAGGACAAATAGGCTGAAAAACAGCTTCTATCCCAGGGCAATAACCATATTGAATTCTACGGTATAGTACAATATCGGTTTTCAATTTCAATTATATAGAATGTAAAGCATGTACGTTTGTGTTTTTATTTTTATAGTTATAATGTACACTGAAGACGGCATTTAATTTTGTTGTACCATGTGCAATGACAATAAAGTCTTTGACTTTCTTATTTCATCAAGCTGCCTGACCTAAGTCTTTTCCCCTTTTTAAATGGAAATTTTAAATTTGGTTTTAAATTATTGGGGTTTTAAATTTGTTCGGCCAAATTATTTAATTCGTTTTAGTTTATTTTAAATTTTGTATCTGTATGTTTTATTCTATGGCTGTTCACCGCCCTGAGTCCTTCGGGAGTAGGGCGGTATACAAATTCAATAAAATAAAGATAAATAAATAAAATAAAAAAGTAAACTATAAACAATAGCCAAAGCCCAGGTTGATCAGACCTCTCCTGGTGTATTTTTGGACACAGAGAGGAGAGGAGATAACCTTTATTGTCATTTTTTTTTTTATTGTGAGCAACAGTAAAAAAACAGCCCTCAATGCATATGAAAACTCTTACAGTTATGCTGGAAAATGCAACAGGTCCTAGCTCAAGAAGGAAGAAAATTAAGATGAAACAACGTTTGCCTATGGGAAAGAAAAAAATAAAGTTTTTTTTTTAAAAAAAAAATACTGCAAAAAAACCCCCAAAACAAAAGTTCAGACGCAGGTTACCTTTTTCCTGCTAGCTGTTTCGAGCAACTGCTCCAGATGAAAATGTTTGATGTAGAGTCTAAGATAAATACAGTCCCTGTGGTTTTCCTTGATTCTTGTTTAAAAAAGAAAAGAAAAGAAAAGAAAAAATCTATTTCCTGGAATGTGAGTCAAAGAAAATAATGTAAATAGATTGAATCATGTTCATAAGCAGGTACATTTTTTTCAAAATGAAGTCTGCGTTTCAGGAATCATCACCATGCAACTCAAGAGACCCTGTTGTGAAGTCACACTGTTACCGAGAAATATCACACACACACACCCCAAATCATTTGAACAGGTTACTCAAATCTAATCCATCAACTTCTACAATCTATGTTTACAAGCAGTAAGTTCCAAATAAACAGCAGAAATGAAAAGAAGGGGGGGGGACACATGATAGCAGTATTCCAGTATTTGAGAGGCTGCCACAAAGAAGAGGGGAGTCAATTTATTTTTCAACGCACCAGAAGGCAAGACAAGAAACAATGGATGGAAACTAAAAAAGCCAACACAGTTCTGGGCTGCATAAACCGAGGAATAGAATCAAGATGACGTGAAGTGTTAATAGCACTTTATAATGCCTTGGTAAGGCCACACTTGGAATAGTGCATCCAGTTTTGGTCGCCACGATGTAAGAAAGATGTGGAGACTCTAGAAAGAATGCAGAGAAGAGCAACAAAGATGATTAGGGGACTGGAGGCTAAAACATATGAAGAACGGTTGCAGGAACTGGACATGGCTAGTTTGATGAAGAGAAGGACTAGGGGAGACATGATAGCAGTCTTCCAATATCTCAGTGGTTGCCACAAAGAAGAAGGAGTCAAACTATTCTCCAAAGCGCCTGAGGGCAGGACAAGAAGCAATGGGTGGAAACTGATCAAGGAGAGAAGCAATTTAGAACTAAGGAGACAGAACAATTAATCAGTGGAACAACTTGCCTCCAGAAGTTGTGGATGCTCCAACACTGGAAATTTTTAAGAAGATGTTGGACAACCATTTGTCTGAAGGGGAGTAGGGTTTCCTGCCTGGGCAGGGGGTTGGACTAGAAGACCTCCAAGGTCCCTTCCAACTCTGTTATTCTATTCTAATCAAGGAGAGAAGCAACCTGGAATTGAGGAGAAAGTTCCTAACAGTGAGGACAATTAACCAGTGGAACAGCTTGCCTTCAGAAATCGTGAGTGCTCCATCACTGAAGGTTTTTAAGAAGAGACTGGACAGCCACTTATCTGAAATGGTATAGGTTCTCCTGCTTGAGCTCTGGACTGGACTAGAAGACCTCTAATGTCCCTTCCAGCTCTATTCTGATTAACTTGATATCTTCTTCAAAAATCATGGCTTCACTTCATGCCAGAAAGTGTTTTTAAAAATGGACTTTTCTAGCTATATTAAATACGACTTTAGATCCGTGCCTTGATGTCGTTGGTATAATACATATGTTTTTCATTTATTTATGCTTTATTACTTTTAAAATAGTAACAGAAAAAGGGGGGGGGGGAAACCAAACAAAAGAAAACACAAAGATACATAATCAAAAACATACTTAACAAGTGCTTAACCATAAGTGAAAAAAATACAACAGAAAAGAATTAAAAATAGTTTAATATCTTGTTACAACAGTAAATGTTTATAATGTTATATATAACTAACTAATGCAAACATCATGCAGATATTCTGTATGTATGTGCGCAGATAAATAATGCTAATTATAACTATTATAATTAGCTAATTCAAACATTATGCAGATATACTGTTTCTATATGTTTGTATAAATAATATACTTGTATAACTAGCATAATGTTCTAATGCAAACATTATGCAGATATACTGTTTCTATGTGTGTGTATAAATAATACACTTGTACAACTAGCATGCTTTTTTTTTAATCTACTGCAATTTGTGTAAATGAGTCCTGGTATGTCACAGTACTTATCCATACAAATTCTACATCTACAGGCAATCTGCTCATAAGTAGCACATGTGATCAGTTCTTCTTAAAACTGGCCAGAATATCATCGGACTCCAGCTACCAGCCCTGGACAACATCTTCGAATCTTGCTGTTTGAGAAAGTTGCATAACATTCTCAGAGACTCTTCCCATCCTATTTACAATCTTTTTGGACTGTTGCCTTCTGGCAGAAGATACAGAACAATTAAAACTTGGACCACACGTTTTTCTGAATAGTTTTTATCCCAGAACTATAATTGCACTCAACAATGAACTAAAGGGCCACCATCCGTGAGCTGTTGGACAGCATTACTTGGTCTGTTGTGTAGATGTTTGGGTGGTTTAGGGGTGGGGAATTGTGGTGGGTGTGAGTGTCTATGGGGATTGTTATGTGTGTTGGATCTGGTCTTTGGGTGTTAAGTGAATTTTGCTATATGGTAATACAATTATTATTATTATTATTATTATTATTATTATTATTATTATTATTATTATTATTAGTAGTAGTAGTAGTAGTAGTAGTAGTAGTAGTAGTAGTAGTCCAATTTATATGCCGCCCTTCTCCGTAGACTCAGGGCGGCTTACAATGCATTATAGCAGTAGCCTGCATACTTTTTTGTATATACCTGCTTATTAGGGCTTTCGGCCTCCCCCAAGCGGTGTTGTTCTATACAAAGTTGGCTTATTGCCCCCACAATCCGGGTCCTCAATTTATCTACCTCGAAAGGATGGAAGGCTGAGTCAACCTTGAGCCTGGTGAGATTTGAACTTGCACTAATTGCAGGTAGCTGGCAGCTAAGTGCTAGCACTTAACAACACTTTAGTCCGCTGCACCACCAAGGCAATAAAGACAATGACAATAAAGTTGTTGTTGTTGTTGTTGTTGTTTTTATTATTATTCCATTCTGGTTGGTTTAATGCATATGCAATTGTCAGCATTAGAAGTGCAGATCGAATCATGATGATGTCACATGCTCCATGACATCATCGGAGACATGAAATGATGACACGATGCACGGGACTGCAAGGTCTTCCATATTCCCCTCTCCCATTTTTTTTTTTAATTGATTTATATGCCGCCCTTCTCCGAAGACTCAGGGCGGCTTACAATGTGCTCAGCAATAGCCTTCATCCTTTTGTATATTTATATGAAGTCAGCTTATTGCCCCCACAACTGGGTCCTCAATTTACCTACCTTAGAAAGTCAACCTTGAGCCTTGGCGAGATTCGAACCCTGCAGTAATTGCAGGCAGCTGGTCTTAATAACCAGCTTAATAACAGGGTGCCTTAAACCACTGTACTACCAAGGCTCTCCCATGCTGAGATCTGATTGGCTGTTTCCCCCAGCTGCAACTCTCCAAAACACAAGGCCAGCTGATGGGAGGGGGGGGTCATCTAACTTGAAGAAAGGCGAAGAAGACATAGATGTAAGGCAGAGGTGGAGAATTATGGCTCCTTTTATGACTTGTGGACTTCAACTCCCAGAATAGCTTAGCCAGCAAGGAATTATGGGAGTTGAAGTCCACAAAAGGGCCATAGTTCCCCATCCTGAGGTAATGGATTGTGTCAATGATCTTGGGGAAAGAGAGGAATAGATGCCACCTAGGATGCAATCAGACAAGGGAGCCCCCCAGTGGCTTAATGGTCCCAAGAAGGAAATTTAGGAAGGACCTGCCCTTAATAGATCAAGCAGGTAGAAGTAGAGCTGAGACATTTGTGCCTTCACAGTTGCAAGATTCTGTTAATGTAATTTAACAATGAGGTAGAATGAATTCCTTTTGGTAGTGACAGATTTTATTTTCCTGGGCTCCAAAATCATCGCAGATGGGGACGGCAGCCAAGAAATTAAAAGACGCTTGTTCCTGGGGAAGAAAGCTATGGCAAATCTAGGCAGCATACTAAAAAGCAGAGACATCACTCTGCCAACAAAAGTGCATATAGTCAAGGCTATGGTTTTCCCAGTTGCAATGGATGGCTGTGAAAGTTGGACCATAAGGAAGGCTGAGCGTCAAAGAATTGAGGCCTTTGAACTCTGGTGCTGGAGAAGACTCCTGCGAGTCCCTTGGACTGCAAGGCCATCCAACCGGTCAGTCCTAGAGGAGATCAACCCTGACTGCTCTTTAGAAGGCCAGATCCTGAAGAGGAAACTCAAATACTTTGGCCACCTAATGAGAAGCAAGGACTCACTGGAGAAGAGCCTAATGCTGGGAACGATTGAGGGCAAAAGAAGAAGGGGACGACAGAGAACGAGGTGGCTGGATGGAGTCACTGAAGAAGTCGGCGTGAGCTTAAATGGAGTCCAGAGGATGATAGAGGACAGGAAGGCCTGGAGGAACGTTGTGGTTGCGATGGGTCGGACACGCTTTCGCAACTAACAACAACAAAGAATAAATTCATCTGAACCTGGTACCTGTCTGGCTGATCAGTCTGGTCAGCCTGACATGGTATGCAACAGCACCAAGTTTCCACCTCCTTCTTAAAGAGATCAATTAATAGCAATAGCAATAGCACATAGACTTATATACCGCTTCACAGTGCTTTACAGCCCTCTCTAAGTGGTTTACAGAGTCAACCTATTGCCTCCAACAATCCGGGTCCTCATTTTACCCACCTCGGAAGGATGAAAGGCTGAGTGAATTTTGAGCCTGGTGAGATTCAAACTGCCAAATTGCAGGCAGCCGGCAGGCAGCAGAAGTAGCCCTGCAGTACTGCATTCTAACCACTGTGCCACCCGGCTATTTAAAACAAATTAAAACAAAAAGGCAAAATGGTAAGCAAAGTTAGAGAGAGAGAGAGAGAGAGGGAGGGAGGGAGGGAGAGAGAGAGAAAATATATATTACGTGTGTCTATATGTGTCTTTTTCTTTCCCAAGGGCCTAATATTCTCCTTCCCAGATTATGTAATATCCCCAGATTATGTAATAGTTTGAAATATTTCTGTTTTAAGTGCAACTTCAATGTGCAATGACCAATATTTGGAACCGACGAAGTCAAATCAAGAGAGTGTAAAACACGCAAAAGGATAAACTTGTTTTCGTATATGAAGAGTTTCAGTTCTCAGAAATTTTAAGAAAATGGCAAAAGGCATCTTCAGGTAGAAATGTGTATTTTGCACAGATTTTTACAGATTCACTATAATACAATGAATCTGTAGTTGAGGATTACATATATTCTTTTCCCCAAGCTTCTGTTGTTCTATCCCAAACAAAGGGCAAGAAAAAAAAAATAAGGTTTTCAATAGCTTTAAAATGTCTGGGTATTTTATATATATTTGATGGGAATTAATTAACTCCACGGGGGATTCAAGAAATCAATGCCTTCCAGATGCCTTAGAAGTCTAAATTTATATTCCTCGATGTTTTTTTGCAATCAATTACCACTAAACAAATGTTCAAAAATGCAAGCACTGCCCCATTAAACAAATTCCCTCCTACGCTGATCTCTTTAAGAGCATGGAAGCTCACAGTTTCAACAAATGAGACAAGATTATGGCTGGTTTTATGGTCTTCTCTTCCATTCCATTTTTAAAGGATCTTTTAAACAAAACATTGCACCAAAAACATGCAACAACTCTTAGTAAGATTTACTGGTCAAGAATGTTCTTCAATAAAATTCCTTAAGGATTAAAGGGGGCAGAAGAATGTAATCCCATTTTTAGAATTAATTACTGCATTTTCTATTCCTAAATTTTCTTCTGGGGTTGCTGGTGTGAGATCACAGTTCCGCCCTGACTCACAATCAATTAATTATCTACACTCAGACTTGTTCACCGTAATTAATTTTCTGAGTGTCTGCACTCCCATTGCTATTTATCACTCAGCTAATTCAATTTAATTCAACCCCACGTCCAAACCAGCTCTGGGCAAATCATATTATAGTAAGCTTATGACTTTGTAGACTTCAACCCTTAATCCATTTTTTCTGAACCAACTGGCTGATGATGAATTCGGAAGACAATGAGGTCTGGTCTCTTCCTTTCAGCACAACAACTTGTCTTTTGAAGACAATTTCAAATATATCCTGTATCACTTATGAGCATCTTCAGACCAGGGGTGAAATCCAGCAGGAGAACTGGTAGCAGAAATTTTGAGTAGTTTGGAGAACTGGCAAATACCACTTCTGACGGGCCCCAGAGTGGGGTGGGAATGGAGTCTTTGCAACATCCTTCCCCTGGAGTGGGGTGGGAATGGAGATTTCGCAATATTCTTCCCCCAGGAGTGGAGAGGGAATGAGGATTTTGCAGTATCCTTCCCCTGGAGTTGGGTGGGAATGGAGATTTTGCAATATTCTTCCCCCAGGAGTGGAGAGGGAATGAGGATTTTGCAGTATCCTTACCCTGGAGTGGGGTGGGAATGGAGATTTTGCAATATTCTTCCCTCAGGAATGGAGAGGGAATGAGGATTTTGCAGTATCCTTACCCTGGAGTGTGGTGGGAATGGAGATTTTGCAATATCCTTCCCCCAGGAGCGGGGAGGGAATGGGGATTTTGCAGTATCCTTACCCTGGAGTGGGGTGGGAATGGATATTTGAAGGCAATATCCTTCCCCCAGGAGGGGGATGGGGATTTTGCAGTATCCTTACCCTGGAGTGGGGTGGGAATGGATATATGAAGGCAATATCCTTCCCCCAGGAGTGGGGAGGGAATGGGGATTTTGTAGTATCCTTCCTCCAAGAGTGGGGAGGGAATGGGGATTTTGCAGTATCCTTCCCCTGCCACGCCCATCAAGCCATGCCCACCAAGCCACGCCCACAGGACCAGTAGTAAAAAAAAAAATGAATTTCACCTCTGCTTCACACACTTGAAGAACAAGTCCATCTAAAATAGATTTCTTGGTAGAATTTGCATGAACAGATTCAACTCGGCTCCTGACACAGCAGCTTCAGCTAATTCAATTTGGAACGTTCCAAAACTTCCTTGCAATTCCATTCCCACCCCCACCCCCACCCCCCCACCCATTTCTAAGAGGGAACTATTTTTATTATCAGTTTCAATTTTTCATCCTTTATTTCCGACATCCATTCACATACCCGTCCGGCCCATTTAATTTCTCTATATTTATTTATAAAACTTGCACGGTCACCTCTATTACGCCTGATAATCATAGCATGTGATACCCGCAGCCCTGTTTCATAAGAACAGAATCAATAGGAACCCACAAAACCACACAGAATATCATGTATTCCACTCCAGCATCTCACCAATTCTGTGTTTGCTGGTTCATTTCCATCCTAGCCCAAAGCTGGGTGAACAGCCAAGTCTTCAAAACTCTTCAGAAGGTCAAAACTGATGCCTTTCAATACAATTTGCCCACATACACTTAAGGAATCCATTATTGGTACACTTCCCTTTAGGGCAGGGGTATCAAACTCAAGGCCCGGAGGCCAGATCTGGCCTGCGGGGTACTTAGATCTGGCCTGTTGGGCTGCCATGGAAACAGCAAAGGACCGGCCCACGGTGCTTCAGCCAGCGAAAACTGAGCCCTACTGAGCTCCATTTTCGCTGGCAGAGGGTTACAGAAGGCCGTCCCAGCCTAAAACGGAACTCGCGAGGGCCACACGCAGCCCTCCCAAACTCAGTTTTCGCAGGCAGGGGATTGCAGGAGGCTGTCCCAGCCGAAAACAGAACTCAGGAGCCCGTTTCCGCTGGCAGAGTACTCGGGCTACCACAGGCGCTCTGGATATGAGTGATGTCGAGCTGGCCATGCTGACCCTTGACCATGTTAGGAAATGATAATAACCTCACTTTTTGGGTTGGCAATATATAAAACCTCAATATAACTTTAAGACTGTATTGCCGTATTGCATCATTGGTTAGCTCTGTAGCCAATGTCCTTAAGAGAGAGCTTGAAACATGGTTTGTTTCTCTCTGCTGATCTGTGCTGATCGTTACTGGTATTTCCTGTGTTTGCTACTGTTTGCAACTGTTTATTATGTATGACTACGACAACTGGTAAGAAGACTTTGTTATTGGAATATCCCTGTACTATTGTTTAACTATCTACTGCTTTATCTGTGTATGACCTGGACTGTTTATTGGACTGTGCCTTATTATTATTACACAATTCAGTGTATCTGTGTGTTGGCTGTGATTATTTGCAACTGCTCTCAGTCGCTTTCATGTGCACATCCTTGTTACTCTAGGGTTGCTCTGCGAATTCCTCAACAGACCATGTCCCCCCGACCCCCCGAGGTCAAACACAACCCTGATACGGCCCTCAATGAAATCGAGTTTGACACCCCTGCTTTAGGGAAATGAGTACAAACAGATCTTGACTTACGACAATTGAGCCCAAAATTTCTGCTGCAAAGTGAGACAGTTGTTAAGTGAATTTTGCCCGACCTTTCTTAACACAGTTGTTAAGCGCATTACTGCAATTGTTAAGTTAGTAACACTGTTGTTAAGGTCTACGGAGATTCTCAGTCATCCGGGACATGTTGTGCTTTTTCAAGAGGCGACTGGACTTTCTGGTTTTTTCTTCTGAAGACGTTTCACTTCTCATCTAGGAAGCTTTTTCAGTTCTGATTTAAGACGGTTGTTAAATGAATCTGGCTTCTGACTTTGCTTGTCAGAAGGTCGCAAAAGGGGACACTTCAACTGTCATAAAGACGAACCAGTTGCCTTTTGATCACGTGACTTTGGGGATGCTGCAATGGTCGTGTGAAAAATGTCTCCTTTTTTTTTTAAGTGTCGTAACTTCAGTCACTAAACGAATGGTTGTAAATCAAGGACTACTGTGTTTCCCTGAAAATAAGACCCTGTCTTAAATTTTTTTGAACCCTGAAATAAGCACTTGGCCTTTTTGGGGGGGAGGTCTTATTATTTTGGGGTGCATGGAAGAAACCAGAGGAAATGGCAGAGACCGGCTGCACATGTGTTTAAATATTTTTGGGGAGGGCTTATTCTAGTGCATGCGCTCAAAAGCCCGATTGGGATTATTATCAGGGGATGTCTTATTTTAGGGGAAACAGGGTACCTGTAGTATGTTTCCAATTGTCGAGCATTTCACAAAATAGTCTGCACTCTTGCAGAGCTTTATTATCCTTTTTCTATATTCTCACAACCCTTATAGGTATTTTCATCCATTCTTCCTTGACACAAACATTTACAAGTATACCTGTCACTTCTGTGTTCAGCACATCCTTGCTCTTCATCAATCTCCAAAGCGCTCCTTTTCATTATTCACTCATTTCACTCATTACTTTCATTTTTAATTCTAATAACTCTGCCGAAAGATCCTTGTTTAGGTCTTTTCATCTACCTCCAGTTTTGTTTTGTTTTTTTTAAAAAAATCCCATTAAAAAAAGACTTTGCATTTTCTTTGCCTCGTTCAATATTTTTTTGCTCGTGACCCCTTTGCCAATTTTCCTAGGAAATGTCTTATTTTTCCTGTTCAAACATTGTAAGATACCTTCCTCTCATCCTCATGATTTGCAGCCATCGTTTTCTTAAGTCTAATTTTTTTTTTCATCCACAGCCTCTTCCCCTTCATCCCACGTATTTTCCATTAGCATTTGCATAATTCAACATAACTCCCTGGCCCAGTAATATAATTTTCTTCGCTCCGATCCCTGCAATTCCGTGACTTCTATCCAAAACTAACTTGTCTTTTCATATCCTTTCAAACAGGACACACACACTTCTTAAGGTTGTTTTGTTTTCATTCTAGTTTGTTTGGCATCTTTCCTTTCTTTCCATGCCTTCTTTTCTCTAAAGATCTGCTCTTGGGGCTGCTAAAACATGGTTACATCCAGCAGGTTCTGACAGGTTCTGGAGAACCGGTAGCAGAAATCTTGAGTAGTTCGGAGAACCGGCAAATACCACCTCTGGCTGGCCCCAGAATGGGGTGGGAATGGAGATTTTGCAGTATCCTTCCCCTGGAGTGGGATAGGAATGGAGATTTTGCAGTATCCTTCCCCTGCCACGCCCACCAAGCCACACCCACCAAGTCACGCCCATAGAACCGGTAGTAAAAAAAATTTGAATTCCACCACTGGTTACGTCCCACATTCAGAACCTCTCATTAATCTTTACATCCTTCCCTAATTTTCTCAATCGATTTGGCACAATCCTTTGGATTTACAGCTATTCACACGCCGTGTGTAAGAGATGACCAAGTTGAGCCTGAAGGAGTGATCAAATCTGTCATCAGTCTTGAGTCCCTTCGCATCCACAAGAGATCTAAGTCCAGCCCATCTTGAATTGCGTTGACCCTTGTCTACCGCCAATTTGCTTTGACTGTTAGTAGAGCAGATTTTTGTAGAGAGTTAGCATTGTTGTGGTCCGCAGGCAGCCTGCGGAGTTGGCAGCAGAGTCGAACAGTGAGGAGGTTGGGGAGGAACATGGGCCAGTCCTGGAGTCTGGGGAAGGCTCTGATGAGTGCTCTGCGTTGGAGGCAGAGATGGAACCAGAGCCATCTGGTAGTTATGTGCTGTCTCTGGAGCCTCCGGAATCTGACATCAGCGAGGCAGAAGAACAGTGTGAGCCTGTTCCCAGTGTGCGCATGCGCAGAGCTGCCAGAAGGCAAGAACAATTAAGGAAAAAAAGGGTGACTCGGGAGTAAGGCTTGGAGTTGATTGACCCCTCCCATAAGACATAAAAGAGGAGCAAATGGATGTGAGCCTTTGCAGAAAGCAATTCAAGTTCTGAGAAGCTCCGTTTGACTCTGTGCTCCGTTTGGCCTTGCAAAACTAATTGGCAATTAGGTCTCTAGCAGCGTTTCAAGGGAGATAAAGGTGGGTGCTTATCAACATTACCCTGAAAGACTGTATCAACTCGAGCAGACATCTGTCGGAATCTTCACAGACTGTTTGTGAAACATTACGGGCTGTGAATGACCATAATTCACAGCCATCTCAATAAAAGAGGTTTTTTGGGACTAAAATTGTGATTTATGCTTTCTCAGGAAGCCTAGGTCAGAACAAGCATGGAGTAAACTTATAGTCATTTCAACAGCCTTGCTTCCTGATTTCTTTGTGTCTGACAAGGTGTACCTCCAACCAATTTACGTCTAAACCAGGAGTGAAATACTGCTGGATCAGATCGCCTGATCCGGTAGCGATTTTTCCCTGTGGTTCGGCAATCCGGTAGCAATCACCGCCCAGGTGTCATTACTTCCTGGTTTTAACGTGCGCTTCCGAACCGGTAAGGAAGGTAAGTAGATTTCACCCCTGGTCTAAACCATATCTTTGAAACAAGAATACTTTTCACCGAAGAAATAGTCACTAAACAATCCTTCTTCCCATTTATTTCTGACTCTCCAAATAGCCACATTAATTTGTCTCTTGTCCGATTCCCACCCGTCCATTCCACTGATGTTTTCCAACCTGGAGTGTAGTCGTTCAGAATATTACACACATTTTCCCCAAAAGACATTTTGTGGTCCTGCCATTATTACCATTCACAGGACTTGTAACTGCGGCTACCACCGATCTCTGAATTTCTACTTCACAGAAGACCTCGGTTCATACTTTCTCATTTACATTTAGCCCTTTGAATTTATGTAATTAATCTTCCCCTTGCATGTCCCTGCATGCATTCATCAACCCTACTCTAGAAGTTCAGACTGCCTTCATTCAATGTTACATTCGCCCCTTATTCTCTTCATTGCATAGACATATAACCAAGCTTCCTTCCTTCCTTCTCCTTCCCTTCCCTTCCCCATCCTTCCATCTCTCCATCCATCCTCTTCATTTATTTACTTTTAATTCAATGTTACTTTCTCCCCTTTTATCTTCATTGCGTAGACATACAACCTTCCTTCCTTCCTTCCTTTTTTCCCTCCCTCCTCCCACTTTCCCTTCCCTTATCCATCCATTCATCCATATCCATCCATCCTCTTCGTTTATTTACTCTTCATTCAATGTTACATTCTCCCATTTTCTCTTCATTGCAGACATATAACCTTCCTTCCTTTCTTCCCTCTCTCCTCGCACCTTCCCTTCCCTTAACCATCCATTCATCCATATCAATCCATCCATCCATCCTCTTCATTTATTTACTCTTCATTCAATGTTACATTCTCCCATTTTCTCTTCATTGCATAGACATATAACCTTCCTTCCTTCCTTCCTTCTTTTCTTCCCTCCCTCCCCCCATCTTCCCTTCCCTTATCCATCCATTCATCCATATCCATCCATCCTCTTCGTTTATTTACTCTTCATTCAATGATACATTCTCCCATTTTCTCTTCATTGCATAGACATATAACCTTCCTTCCTTCCTTTCCTCCCACCTTCCCTTATCCATCCATCCATCCATCCATCCATCCATCCATCCATCCACCCATCCACCCTCTTCATTTATTTACTCTTCATTCCAACTTGTAATCTTCCATAAGTCATGGCCATTTTTGGATGTACACAATGATACTGACTTCCACTACCCACGAGGCCTTTCAAGAAGATGGAAAAGAGGTAGACTAGTTCACCTGTGCCTTAGTCACACCTGTTCCTCAGGCAGCCTTCCCTTCAAACAGGAAGAGTAGTACCAGGGACTTTGGGACAAAATTGTACATATATTCTACAGCAGCCGTCCTCATTGCTGTTTGCTTCTGGTTGCAATTCAAGGTGTTTGCATTCATTTACTAAGCCATTCAGCCTGTGGATGCACCTTTTACCTGGACTCCAAATGTGTTCTTGAATTGTTACCACCGATATTTTTCCTGTACAATCCTGCTAATACTTGAGCCCTACAGGATTCGGCAGTAGAAGTAGTCCTCGATTTACGACCACCATCGATCCCAAAATTTCTTGCTAAGTGAGACATTTGTTAAGTGAATTTTTCCCCATTTTACAACCTTTCTTTCCACTGACATTGTTAGGTTACTAACACGGTTGTTAAGTGAACGTGGCTTCCTCATTGACTTTGCTTGTCAGAAGGTTGCAAAAGGGGATTATACGACCCTGGGACACTGCAACCGTTATAATTATGACTCAGTTAGCAAGCGTCTGAATTTTTATCACATGACCAGGGGGATGTTGCAACGGTAGGGTAGCAAGTGTGAAAAATTGTCATAAGTCACTTTTTTCCAGTGCTGTTCTAACTTTGAACGGTCACTAAATAATAACAGGATTGTCAAGAGTCTGTTGCAAAAACAAATCCAGAAGCACACACAGATAACTGGATAATCAGCTGGATTCATTAACTTCTTTATATTCATAACAACACATAAAGTATATTTACAATACCCACAGTGGATTCTTCAGCTCAGATCAGCAGACATGTTCACACACAAGAGTACAGCAGAGAGACTTAACACGCTTCTTTTTCTCTGCGCAGAATCAGAAGCTGCAGACTAAGACACGCCTTGGCTCCAGTCTGTCTCAGCTCTCAATTGGCTGACCTTGTCTTTCCAGTCATGAATATTCTGACAAGAATAACAGAGTTAAAAGGGAGCCTGGTGGTCTTCTAGTCCAACCCCCTGCTCAGGCAGGAAACCCTATAACCCTATTTCAAACAAATAGTTGTCCAATCCCTTCTTAAAAACCTCGAGTGATGGAGCACCCACAACATCTGGAGGCAAGTCGTTCCACTGATTAATTCTTCTTAACTGTCAGGAAATTTCTCCTAAATTCTAGGTTGCTTCTCTCCTTGATTAGTTCCCATCTATTGCTTCCTAGCCTGCCTTCATAACCTGTCGTAAGTCGAGGACTACCTGTGTACAAGTCAAACAAAGACAGTTGCAGCATCCCCTTGGTCACGTGATCAAAATTCAGACGTGTGGCAGCTGACTCCTGTTTATGATGGTTTCACTGCACTGGAGAAAAATACAGGTGGACCCTTCAGCTAAAGAGATAAAAGGTCAATAGATCTGCAGGGTGTCCTACCTTGGAGAAGGATCAGATAACCCCGAAGGCAAAAAGTTTTTGTTCTGACTTTGGAAAGAGATCTTTTGTAAATAAATGGGGGCATTACCTGAGCACTGAACTCCGCACTGGCAACAGGAAGAGCATCCGGCCAGTAAACACTCAGCTCCATTCAGTTGCCCAGACTCCACCCCGCAAGGGATTATGGGGTGGTTAAAAGAAGATGGTTACCTGAGCATTGAGTAACTCTTCACACTTCTGCGCCTGCTTCTCAATGGCAGAGACATGCTGTTTCTCCAAGGCCTTTTCCCGTTCCTCCACAAGCACCTTCAGCAGGGCCTGGAACAAAGCAAAGAGCAGACAATCAGCCCAGGTTTGTGAATTTTCTCTTCCCCCACCCCCATTCTGTACAATTTTGTAGAACTAGAGAAGCGAGCATGAATACAACCAGAAGTGGGCTGCTGGGGGTTCGCAGGGGTTCGGGAGAACCTCTAGCTAAGATTCTGTGCAGTTCGGAGAACCCGCAAATCCCACTCCTGGCTGGCCCCGCCCACCCCGCCCTTCCCCTCCCAGGAGTCCCCACTTGGCCTGTTTTGGATGCGGGTAAGTGCAGGGCGCGCCCGGAGGCTCAGGGAGGGCGAAAAATGGGCCTACTGGAAGTTCTAGAAGGCCAGAAATGGGGTTGTTTCTGGCCTCAAGAGGACCTCTGGAGCCTGGGGAGGCCATTTTCACCCTCCCCAGGTTCCAGGAAGGAGGCTCGAGGAAAGCCTCCGAAGCCCGGGGAGGGCAAAAACGCACCCCCTGCTATATTTATTTATTTATTTATTTATTTATTATTAATTTTATTTCTATACCGCCCTTCTCCCGAAGGACTCAGGGCGGTGTACAGCCTGATTAAAAGCATAAAGACAGACAAAATTTAAAAATAATTAAAATTATTAAATGATAGGCTCAATTTAAAACCCCCAATTTAAAATCCCAATTTTTAAAAACCCAATTAAAATCTTTACCTTGATAGCCCAGCCTGGCGGAACAACAAGGTTTTGAGGGCACAGCGAAATACACGGAGATCAGAGATTTTACGAATTTCTGGGGGCAGCTCATTCCAAAGCGCAAGAGGCCGACTAGGCCACACCCACCATGGCCACACCCACCCAGCAACCGGGCAGAGACCCTCTTGCTAAAAAAATTTTGAAGCCCACTCCTGAATACAACTGCCTATTCAAGGGCACCGAGAGATTAAACAGAAGGCGTTTTGAAGAGGGATCTTTTAATGAATCTTAATTGAAGTCTGCAACCGAAGTGTTTGTTTCTGGGGCTCCTTGTGAAGGGATGAGTAACAGATAGGGAAAGTGGAGAGTTTTCTGTTAAAGCTTCTCATCTAGCTTTTCTGGGACCACCCAAGATGAAAATCGAGAGGCTCGGTTTGCAGGAGGAGAGTCAGACATATTTCACTGGCTGACAAAACTCCACATCCTCTCAGCAGAGACGGCTACATCCCAGGGGCCAAGCAGGATCTCCACAACCACAAGTCAAGTGAAAACAGATGGAAATTATGACTCGCTTGAAAATATAGAAGCAATGCCCCCAAAACGCCAGTCTCGCTCCAAAACTCGAAGAGATCGGGAATCAGAACTGAAAAAATCTAAATTAGAGCAACCAATCAGCCCGTGTTTTTTTTTTTTTTTTTTAAAAAAACACTCAAAAAATTGGAACATTTTTTAACCGTCCACGGCGCAGGGTCTATCCTACACTGGGAAGAGCGGAGAATGAAACACGAAATCCATGCTGCGTTCTTCCATTTCCTTTGACTGAGTGATGGCTTTACCACTTTTTTCGTACACTTTCCACGGCAGTAGCGTCGAATCTTGTTACCAACCATCTGGGTGATTCCCTTTCGCTCTTTCCTAAAAGCCGTTGACAGATAACAGCGCGATGCACACAAAAAAAGCTAACGTTTAACTATTTATTATTTTATTTATTTATTTATTTATTTATTAGTCATATTTCTATGCTGCCCACTCTCCGAGGATTCTGGGTGGCTTACACCAAAGACAGCATACTAAATAGCATATTGCCCCCAACAATCTGGGTCCTCATTTTACCCACCTCGGAAGGATGGAAGGCTGAGTCAACCTTGAGCCGGTGAGATTTGATCCGCTGATCTGCTGAACTAGCAGTCAGCTGAAGTAGCTGCAGTACTGCACTCTAACTACTGCGCAACCTCGGCTCTAACCACTGCGCCACCTCGCCACCTTGGCAGATACAATGGAGAACGAAAGTGTTTGAACTTGCAATTAGGCTACCAAAATTTTGGTACGCTCGGGCACATGAGCAGAGCGTTTAAAAGCAACTTATTGGTCATTTTTAATGGGATGCATTGCTGTTTAAACGACAGCCTAAAATATGCAAAATGCTGGGAACAGTTTTTTTCTTTTCTCTTAAGTCATCATGTCTTCAAGTATCACTACATATATATATATATGCAGCAGGGGTGAAATGCTCCCGGATCGGACCAGATCGCCCGATCCGGTAGCAATTTTTCCCCGTGGTTCGGCAATCCGGTAGTGATTGCCGGCTGGGTGTTATTACTTCCTGGTTTTAACCAGGAAGTAATGTCTTTTTATCTTCTGTGCACGCGCAGAAGGTTTTGCACATGCACAGAAGGTGTGCGCCAGGGGTGGGTTCTAAAATTTTTTACTACTGGTTCTGTGGGTGTGGCTTATTTTGTGGGTGTGGCTTGATGGTCATGTGACAATTCTTTAGGATTTAGCAGAGGCACTGGTCTACCAGGCTTTTAACTGCTTTCAGAGCTGTACTGATCTACCCATTTATTTTTGCAGGCACTGGTCTACTCATTTGTTTTTGCAGGCACTGGTCTACTCATTTGTTTTTGGAGGCACCAGTCTACTCATTTGTTTTTGGAGGTACCGGTCTACCACCACACTGCCTTTTAACACTGATCAGCTGTAGGGCAGCCTTTGGAAGCCCCGCGGCAAGAGTTTAAATAGTATTTTTCCTTCTAGCCGATCAGCTGGGACTCAGGAGGCAGCAATAGATTGGGGGTGGGGCCAAATAAAAGGTAAGAATAACGCGGAGGGGGCAGGGGGGCAGAACCGGTTTGGTGATGTCATATCGTCACCGCTACCAGCTTGGCGGAACCAGGCAGAACTGGGAGTGACCCACCACTGATGTGCGCACATACATGATGCGCGCCCATGGCGCGTGCACTTCCGAACCGATAAGGAAGGTAAGTAGATTTCACCCCTGATATGCAGTTCAAAGAAGTGCTTCCCCAAAAAAATGCTTTCCTCCAAATACTTCGTTCTATATTATATAGCCCTGATGGCGAACCTATGGCACGCATGCCACAGGTGGCACTTAGAGCCCTCTCTGCGGGCATGCCAGCCGTCACCCCAGCTCAGCTCGGCATGTGCGCGTGCCTCCCGCCAGCCAGCTGATCTTTGGGTCTCTGCTGTGCTTGTGTGTGGGGTGGGGCACATGCACGGGGGATGCTTACATTGCATTTTGGGGTTTCGCGTGGCAACCCTGCATCCTGTTTTGGCTCCCAGGTTGGTGCAGGAGGCCTTCCAGGCCCAAAATGGGGTATGGGGAGGGCCCCCCCATGCCCCATTTTGGGCCTGGAAGGCCTCCTGCACCAACCGTGAAGCCAAAAACGGGCGAGGGGGGGGGGGGCACATGGGGGGGGGGGAGGTCGCACGCGCATTGCCTTTCGGCACGCGATGACAAAAAGGTTAGCCATCACTGTTATATCTTTTCCCTCTTTTTAATTTTGCTAATTTTAATTGGTTTTAAATGATCGGGGTGTTTTAATTTGTCTGGGCCAAATTGTTTAATTCGATTTTACTTTGTTTTTAAATTTTGTATCTATGTATTTTTACTGATTGGCTGTTCACCGCCCTGAGTCCTTCGGGAGTAGGGCGGTATATAAATCAAATAAATCAAATAAATAAATAAAATAAATATAGAATAAACTAAAAAGTTACCAAACGTAACTTAAGGAGTCAAAATTAAAACAATTGGCAAATGTCAACATTCTTAAGGAAGATGGTGTTAGTCTAAAAATGAGGGCGAATTACAAGAGCATTACAAAACAAGCACACAGCATTAAAAAAATAATAATAACTGGAAGTTGGAAACTATTGTGGCATTTCGCAACCAAGTCGATTCTTCCATTGCGGGGTTGTTGTTTTTTTATATGCATTATTATTTATTAAAAATACACTAATCCCATTTTCAAATTAGACGTTTCCAAGGCTCTTGCCAATTTTGAAATGAAAGCCTATTTTTTTTTAAAAAAAAAATGTACAGGATATATGATAAGCCAAAAAAAACCTTAAAATAACACAAACACCCTACAAATCAAAACACAACAGCAATTTTAACAAATTAGGACCAGACATTTCTTTCCAATAAACAGCAACTTCACAGTTAGGAATTTCGTGCCATGTCTCCTAACATTGCTATGTATGGGCAATCCCATTGTGAAAACAGAGCAAGAAGAATATTTCATTACTATTGTGTCTTTCTGTTGCGGTGGGATTCCGAATGGTAGCCACAGATGAAGAATATTATAAGCCAGATCATGGAACAGAACCAGGCAGATTCCTTGGGTCAGACTGGACCTTTCTAGGCCGACGGCCATGGATTTGGGCCAACGTCAACACTACCTTTCCTTACACCATGGAAAACAAATAAATCTAATTATATATATAAAAAATCTCTTTTAGATTCTCATATTAGACTAATGCTTTAGGACTACAAGCAAGCATGTAACCACGTTTTCCAAAACTGACTGCTTCCCCCACAATCGCTAACAGGATCTGTTTACGAGTCTAGCTGGTTGGTGGTCCTTCCATCTCACCATCTGCAACCATGAAGCCAGAGGTGGTATTCAGCCGGTTCGTACCGGTTTGGGCGAATTGGTTGCGGAGATCACGGGTGGGCCAGTCCACCGGCCTCAGCTCTATGCCGTCCGTCCTATTTAGGCACAGTTTTGAGGCCAGGCGCAAGCGAGGAAGGCATGTATGAGCAAATGATCTGTCCCCGTCCACACACACACAGAAACACAGCCAGCCGAGGGTTAAGGAAACACTTTGGAACACACCCAGTTTCTTTATCTCCAACTTGGCAGCGACAGACACACCGTCTGCCAAGTGCCTTTATTTTCACAGAAAAACAGAAAGATAAATACTCAGCTTCCAAATGTCCAACAACAACAAATATTTCTCTCAGCAGTTCCGAACGAGGCTTTAGTGACTATCCAAGGTTAGTTTTGTTCGTCACAAGGATCACTGACCACCACCCTCTATTATATAGTCTCTGGGGTGTGGTCCAGTGACTCAGTTCTAATCCGTAGCACGCCTCCTGAGCTGCTGCAATCGTTTATCACGCCTTCGGAGGCGTGCATCCAGGAATGATGTTTCTCCATCACTCTGATCCGAGCCACCTGTCTCCCTGCTAATCTCCTCTCCCTCGGCCGGCACCTGAGACAATGCCAGAGGGGAGGGGCCTGGAGAGGGAGGCCTGGCTGACTCCTCTTCCTCATGCTTGGAGCTTTCTTCCTCCGATGGGACAGGCTCAGAGGGCGGGGCCACAACAAGCAAAGCGCATGCACGGAAGGTGCGCGCGCAGGTGAAGCTAGCGTGCAAGCGGCGAACCGGTAGCAGCAAAATGTGAAACCCACCTCTGAATGAAGCCATGGTTTAAAACTATGAATTACAATAAGTTCCATGCTGGGAACTAATGAACCAAATTATTAGTTCAATTTTTATTATTAGTTCAATTTGATATGTCGCCTTTCTCCGGAGACTCAGGGCGGCTTACAATGCATTTTAAAAAAACCATTATAACAACATTTAAAAATTAAAACATTAAAACCCATTCACACCATTCAAGGTGTTGGTGATTACCTATAAAGCCCTACATGGCTTAGGCCTGGGGTATCTGGCGGATCACTTGCAGCCAGCAACAGCTCCCCATCGCCCGGTGCGCTCACACAGAGAGGGCCTACTTGGGGTTCCGTCGGCCAAGCAATGTCGGCTGACGGCCCCTAGAGAGAGAGAGCCTTCTCTGTAGGCGCACCTACCCTCTGGAATCAGCTCCCCTTGGAGCTCCGGGTGGCCCCCGATCTTCGCTCTTTCCGCCGTGACCTTAAAACATGGTTGTTTCGCCAGGCTGGCCTGGACTGAAGGGGTTTTAATGGGAATTTTAGATTCTTTTATTGTTTGAATTTTAATTTGGACTTGTTGTTGCTTACTGCAACAACAAGTCCTTGTGGAGAAAGGGCGGCATTTAAGTCCGATAAATAAAATAAATAAATAAATAAATTCATGGCCGGATCTCACAAGATCGCAACAGCGAGATCAACGGCCCCAGGCGTGCCGGAATAATGTTTGTTCCATTTAGCTTTTTGTTTTAATTTTCAATCAGAAGTCCACATGAAAACTTGCCAGTTCTAATCTCAGAAGAGAAGACGACGACTCCTCAAAATCCAGTTAAGCTATTCTGCAAAGGCTTCAAATTAACGGGACAGGCCAAATGTCTACGGAGATTCTCAGCCATCCTGGTCATGATGGTCCCAAAGGTGCTTTTTTCAAAAGGCAATTGGTCTTTCTCGGTTTTTCCCTTGAAGATGTTTTGCTTCTCATCCAAGAAGCTTCTTCGGTGTTATTTATTTATTTATTTATTTTATTTTATTTCTATACCGCCCTTCTCCTGCGGGACTCAGGGCGGTGTACAGCCAAGATAAAACATTGCATATAAAATTTAAAAACAATTTAAAAAACAATTAAATAATTTCGGCCCAAGATTTAAAAACAATCCAATTAAAACCGAATTCAATTAAAACTGAGAGGATGGGATCAAGCCAGCCCGGCTAAATGGAATAGGTGTGTTTTCAGGGCCCGACGAAAAGTCCGGAGGTCTGATATTGTACGTATCTCAGGGGGTAGGTCATTCCAGAGGGCGGGTGCTGCCACAGAGAAGGCTCTCCCCCTGGGGGTTGCCAGCCGGCACTGTCTGGCCAACGGCACCCTGAGGAGGCCCTCTCTGAGTGAACCGGTCGGTGGGAGGCTATTGGCGGCAGAAGGCGGTCTCGCAGATACCCTGGCCCTAAGCCATGGAGCACTTTAAAGGTGGTCACCAACACCTTGAAGCGCACCTGGAAGACCACAGGAAGCCAGTGCAGCTCACGCAGGAGAGGTGTCATATGTGAGCGCCCTGTCGCTCCCATAATCCCCCGCACGGCCACATTCTGGACTAACTGTAGCCTCCGGGTGCACCCCAAGGGGAGCCCCATGTAGAGAGCATTGCAGTAGTCTAGGCGGGAAGTGACGAGTGCTTGAGTGACCGTGCGTAGGGAGTCCCGATCCAGAAAGGGGCGCAACTGACGTATCAGGCGAACCTGATAAAAAGCCCCCCTGGCCACGGCGTTGACTGAATGGTGGAGAATCCTTCCATTCTCCACCATTCGGTCAGAACTGAAGAAGCTTCTGGGATGAGAAGCGAAATGTCTTCAAGGAAAAATAAAGTCCAGCTGCCTTTTGAAAAAAGCACCTTTGGGACAACCATGACTTGGATGGCTAAGAATCTCCATAAACAGGAAGCCTTTGGAAAACCTTCCCTGTTTCTTTGGAGACTTTGTACAGGTCGTCCTCGACTTAACAGCAGTTCATTTAGTCATCATTTGAAGCTACTGGAAAAAGTGACTTATGGCCGTTTTCAACACTTACGACCACTGCGATATCCCCCATGGACCCATGATCAAAATTCAGACGCTTGTCAACACTGATGGTTCCAACATTTGCAGTATTCTGGGGTCATATTCTTACAAGCGAAGCCCATGGGAAAGCCGGATTCACTTAACAACCATGTCACTAACTTAAAAACTGAAGTGATTCACATATCAACGGCGTGACAAGAAAGGTCTTACATTGAGGCAAAATTCACTTAACAACTGTCTCTCTCAACAACAGAAATTTTGAGCTCGACTGTGGTCCAAAGTCAATTGCTACCTGTAGTCCTGAGAGAGGAACACTGCACTAAGCTCTAAGCTCACTGCACTCTACTGAATTAAATGAATTAAAACCCAACTGAGAAGAGACATGGGTGTATATAAGCCAGGGCGTAAACCATGGGTAGGTTCTACTTAGCTTTACTACCGATTCGCAATGGGACCGTGCATTTCTGCGCATGCGCAGAAACTTCTTGATGACGTCCGGGTCAGTGGGCGGAGCCTCCCACCGGTTTTACTACCGGTTCTTGCGAACTTGGCACGCACACAGGTCGTTATCTCAAACTTGGCAACAATATAAGCACCGTCTGCCAAGAGCTTTTACTGCAACAGATAACATAAAATTACATACGCATTGCAAATAGTCCAGCAAAACAATATCCCTTCGGCAGCTTCAGACGTTGTTCAAGTGACTAGCCAAAATTAGTTTTTGTTCGTCACGGAGTTTTACCAGCCACCACCCTCTCTTATATAGTCTCTGGGGTGTGGTCCAGTGACTCAGTTCTAATCCCTAGCACGCCTCCTTAACTGCTGCAACCGTTTATCACGCCTTCGTTGGTGTGCATCCAGGAACGACGGCTCTCCTTCCTCGCTCTCATCCGAGACACCTGGCTCCTGGCTAATCTCTCCCTCGGCCGGCACCTGAGACAGTGCCAGAGGGGAGGGGCCTGGAGAGGGAGGCCTGGCTGACTCCTCTCCCTCATGTTCAGAGCCTTCTTCCTCCAATGAGATAGGCTCAGAGGGCGGGGCCACAACACCACCACTGATGTACACCAGGGGTGAAATGCTACCAGTTCACGCGAGCCGGTAGTGATAAAAGCTACTGGTTTGGGCGAACCAGTAGTAAAAAAAAAAAAGATCAGCTGTGCCACATGATTTAAATTCGCTAGAAAGCAAGAAATCCTGCTTTCTAGTAAATCTAACTCGCGCAGCACAGCTCTTCCCCCCCTCCGCTGTTCTACTTACCTTCCCAAGCCTCCTTTTTCCGCACGAAGCACGCGTTTGGCGTGAACTGCACATGCATGTGCAGAGCACATTTGGTGCACAGAGTGCATGCGTGCGTGCACAGTGTGCATTTGGTGTGCAACACACGTGTGTGGGCAGCAAACTGGTGGCAAACCGGGGAGGATTTCACCACTGGTGTACACACTAAAATGCTGAGTAAATGTGAATGTCCTTGTCATATCTACATCTAAATGTACATATCGGCATCAGCCTCTTCTAGGGCACCTCCTGCCTCCCCATTGCCACTGTATGCCCCCCAATCATTTGTCCCCAAGCTGTGCAGCTCTCAGAATGAAACTATCCATGCTCACCCACCATCCCTAAGTCAGATCTTAAGGGTGGACCTCAAGCTGTCTCTTAGCTTCCTCAGGGTAGTCTTGTTACAGAAATACCCTATAAAACAGTTCCTTGCCAACAGAGACTGTGAGCTTCTTGCAGGAGATAAGATAGCCAGAAGCAATAACTTAGGAGTCCTTGGTCCTCTCTGAGCTCCATTGTATTCTTGTAGACGTTTCATTGCCCAACGAGGTAACTTCATCAGTGTTGGTGATGATGCATGATGCTAGCACTGATGATGTTACCCAGGTGGGTAATGAAAAGTCTGCAAGAAAATACCCAAGTTTAGAGATCACCAAGGACCTCTCATTTTAACCGTGAGCTACAGATATTCTCCTTTACTGGTACTGCAAATGACTTAATATTTTCCTAGTAAGGTACAGGACAATGAATACACTCGGTTGTCTTCTAGAGAGAACATTTTGGCCAGGCAAGTTTACTCTGCGAGCCACTCCGTGTTCCCTATATTTGGATCCATAAACACATGTATTTTCAATCCTCAAGGTTTTTTTTTTTTTTAAATGGGACACGTTATTTCAAATGATTAATAAAAAAAATACTTCTTTGACATAAGTTCTTTATATAACCCCAAATTAAGCGATGGAGGCCAAGAGGCATATGAAATTCAACCACAGAAAAATGTAGCTTAATATTTATCTCATTTTGTTATTTTACATAATCCAATGGGAAAATGCAATCTTCCCTTCATCCATCACGTCCTTTTACCATAACTTTCTCACTAAGGAAGATCCCTCCTGGCCTCTAGCTGAAAGACCAAACTTTTCCTTGTTCGTTTCCAAACCTGACTGAGATGTTCCTTATCAGCCAATAACCTCCAGATTCTGCTGGATGAAGAGCACCGAATCTAAACACTTCCGGCCCTGTTTTCCTCCCTCACTCCTCTTTCCATGGTTCCGTGTTTTCTCTTCTGTCTCATAGTTACCTACAGAAAACATTTATTTTTACGTTCAGCTGCTGAGGCAATTCAAGCAGATTGCTTGCCTTGTCTCACCGCAAATATACCCTGAAGATCAATGCAAGCCTTTGCGTGTAGCCAGACTCAGCTGCATGTGTGCGGGCAAGCATGTAAAAACCCTGCTCCACAGCGTTCCTCAGGCAACACCGCCATTCTGAAGAAGGCTCTGGAAACAAATCCTGCAACCAGAATTTTGGCTGAAAAGCCAAGAGCGCAACAAATAGATTCAGCCGACGGCCTTCGCGCTGCTATTTCAACGAAGGTATGAAATCTGAAAGACTATCCTCAAATGCCTGCCCATATTCAGAACAGAATAACAGAGTTGGAAGGGACCTTGGAGGTCTTCTAGTCCAACTCCCTGCTTGAGGAGACCCTATACGTGCGATGGCGAACCTATGGCACGCATGCCACAGGTGGCACGCGGAGCCATATTGGTGGGCACACGAGCGTTGCCCAAGCTCAGCTCCAGCGTGCATGTGTGTGCTGGTCAGTTGATTTTTGGGCATTCTAGGCCCACTGGAAGTTGGCAAACGGGCTGTTTCCGGCTTCTGGATGGCCTCCGGTGGGGTAGGGAAGGCTGTTTTTGCCCTCCCCAGGCTCCTAGAAAGCCTCTGGAGCCTGGGAAGGGCAAAAAAATGGGCCTACCGTGCCCACCATGCTATCACATGCCAAAAGTGGGGGAGAGCATGGGGGGATCGCGCGTGCATGCATGAGAGGGCAGGGCACCTAGAATTACGGGTGTGGGCATGGGTGCATGTGACTACCCCGCACTCCCCTAGCTTTTGGCACGCAATGGCAAAAAGGTTAGCCATCACTGCCCTAGACCATTCAGGACAAATGGCTGTCAAATCTCTTCTTAAAAATCTCCAGTGATGGAGCACCCACAACTTCTGAAGGCAAACTATTCCACTGATGAATTGTTCTCACTGTCAGGTTTTTTCGTAGTTTTAGGTTGGATCTCCCCTTGATTTGTTTCCATCCAGATGCTTCAGATGCTTCAGAGAATAGGTTGATTCCCTCTTCTTTATGGTAGTCCCTCAAATGTTGGAACATATTCTTTAACCTTCTTTCGATGCACAGATGAAGGTTGACCAAAAAACCTTTAGCTATAGACCAAATAGAATAGGAAAGAATAGAATAGAATTCTTTATTGGCCAAGTGTGATTGGACACACAAGGAATTTGTCTTGGTGCATACGCTCTCAGTGTACATAAAAGAAAAAATACATTTGTCAAGGATCATAAGGTACAACACTTAATGATAATCATAGGGAAATAGTCAATATAAATCTTAAGGATACCAGCAATAAGGTTACAGTCATACAGTCATAAGTGGGAGGAGATGGATGATAGGAACGATGAGAAGATTAATAGACTTAATAACTAGTTTGACAGTGTTGAGGGAATTATTTGTTTGGCAGAGTGATGGCATTTGAGAAAAAGCTGACCTTGTGTCTAGTTGTTCTGGTGTGCAGTGCTCTATAGTGTCATTTTGAGGGACACAGTGGCTCAGTGGCTAAGACGCTGAGCTTGTCAATCAAAGGGTCAGCAGTTCAGCAGTTTGAATCCCTAGTGCCGCGTGATGGGGTGAGCTCCCGTTACTTGCTCCAGCTTCTGCCAACCTAGCAGTTTGAAAGCATGTAAAAAATGCAAGTACAAAAATAGGGGCCACCTTTGGTGGGAAGGTAACAGCGTTCCGTGCACCTTTGGCGTTGAGTCATGCCGGCCACATGACCACGGAGACGTCTTCAGACAGCGCTGGCTCTTCGGCTTTGAAACAGAGATGAGCACCGCCCCCTAGAGTTGGAAACGACTAGCACATATGTGCAAGGGGAACCTTTACCTTTACCTTTATAGACCAAATGGAAGATGTGAGGTTGACAGGCCACTTCTAACATAGCTTCCATCTCTCTTTTAGCAAGCTTTTCTGGTTGTATTGAAGGTTCAATCACTTAAGATAGCTTCTTGAAAGAATACTGACCAGGCTGAGAGGCTCAGACAACCATGCTTTTTAAAATTATCATTATTCCAATCCCATGTTTTTCAAACTTGGCAACGTTAAGATGTGTGGACTTCAACTTCCAGGATTCCCCAGCCACTGTTCCCCAGCCACAAATCTCTGTTCTAATCCTTATGTAACAAGAATAGCTTCAAAACACAACATCACTGTCCAGCTCTTCTACTCTCCTCCAATTCCATTTACTTTATAAACTGGTGCTGGATTTCATTTCCATGGACTGTCATCAAACACTGGAGACTTGGTTCAAATAATAACTGTTTCTCTCAATGCTGCAACGGTTGTGATTCAAATTTTCTGGAATTTATTACACACTATTGTTTTTCAGAGTTTCTTTTTTTTCCCCCGCCCTTGAAATTCCTAATCTCTGGAGCTCTTGTAGGAAACTCCATTGACCTCTGTGGTTCAGGAAACAGAATGCCATAAAAATCAACCAGAGGAGTGCAAAACTGGCATTGGGAAAGGAATGGATTCTATAAAACTTCAGTTGCCTTTGACTATGACTGATATCCCTTCCTAAGCAATAGCTACCTTCACATCCAGTAAGAGTCTGAACAGTTAGCAATGTCCATCGGTCCAGTTATTTCTTTATCCTTTATGTACCAAGAGAAATTCCTTGTGTGTCCAATCACACTTGGCCAATAAAAAATTCTGTTCTGTTCTGTTCTGTTCTGTTCTGTTCTGTTCTGTTCTGTTCTATTCTATTCTATTCTATTCTATTCTATTCTATTCTATTCTATTCTATTCTATTCTATTCTATTCTATTCTATTCTATTTGTAAAAAGTGTCTGGCAGCTGTAACTCTTTTTTAAAAAAAAAACATAAACATAAAATACATCTTTTTAAGAACGGAGCACTGATCCGGTCATGAATAAGTACAATTGCTTAACATCTTTTAAAATAAGAAACAAAAACGAAGAATTTTTTCACAATTGTAATATCTTAATCTAAACATTTACCTTTCTATTTTATCACCACAAATCTTAATTTCCAAATAACACAACTCAATATTTAAAAATTATTGCCCTAAATTCTATCTATATACCCGTATCCTAGGACCCATTACAGCTGTAACTCTTAACTTAGATGGCAAATTTAAATTCTGCATCCAAAGAATAATAGTTAAATCTTTGTTTTATTGCTCTTTATTCCTCTTTACATTTCTTTGATTGAAGTTCAGATGAAAAGCACCAAAAACGGACCACAGAGAAGATGACCAGGGGTGCCAAACTCAAGGCCGAATCTGGCCCACATGGTGCTTAAATTTGGCCCACGGGGCTCCCTGGAAACAACAAAGGACTGGCTGTGGTACCTCTGCCAGCGAAGGGAAGGCCGCGCATAGCCCTCCCAGGCCCCATTTTTGGCTGCGATAGACTCATGCACCCCTCTGCCAGAGAAAATGGAGCTCCATTTTTGCTGGCAGAGGGCTGCAGGAGGCCACCATGCTGAAAACGGGGCATGGGGGGCATATGTGGCCCACCTGAGCTCCATTTTTGCTGGCAGAGGGCTGCAGGAGACCGCCATGGCTGAAAACGGGGCATGGGGGGCATATGTGGCCCACTGAGCTCCCTTTTTGCTGGCAGAGGGCTGCAGGAGACCGCCATGGCTGAAAACGGGGCAGGGGGCATATGAGGCCCATCCGAGCTCCATTTTTGCTGGCAGAGGGCTGCAGGAGGCCACCATGGCGAAAACGGGGCCCGGGGGGCACATGCGGCCCACCTGAGCTCCGTTTTGGCTGGCAGAGGGCTGCAGGAAGCTGTTGTGGCCAAAAATGGAGATCAGGAGCCCGTTTTTGCTGGCAGAGTGCTCGGTCACCACAGGCGCCCCCGACATGAGTGATGTCAAGGTGGCCACGCCCACCCTGGCCCCGAGGCCAAACACAACCCTGATGTAGCCTTCAATGAAATCAAGATTGACAGCCTTGCCTTAGACTGTCCAAAGCAGTGTGCAATAGACACCCTCAAACCGTGACAGACAACCATATCCATGGTAGGTCAATGCTGCCTACAGTTCTCAGTTTGTACCTCAAAGCATCTGAGCCAACACTGCCAAAATATGGGGGGGGAAATAGTCATGTTTAGGAACGCCATTTTTTTCTGCCAATCTCCAATCTCCAAGTGGCCGTGGAGATCAGCAGGAGAAGGAGTGACATCACAGTTCTCATTCCATTGACATGAGGATGCCATGACACATTTGTCTAGACACCTATGGATCTAAGGCTAACCACATCTTTCATCATTAAACCCATCCCGCCCCCCCCCAAAAAAAGATTGGCCCATCCATTTGAAGTCACCAGGACACTGTCATCTTGGAAGGCCAAAATATTCCTGGTTTTCCAAATGTAGCCCATGGCTCAAGAAAGGTAACTTTTCAGTGGAATGTCACCATTTCAGTGGTGAAATTCAATTTTTTTTACTACCGATTCTGTGGGTGTGGCTTGGTGGGAGTGGTGTGGCTTGGTGGGAGTGGCTTGCTGGGCGTGGCAGGGAAAGGATGCTGCAGACTCTCCATTCCCTCCCCACTCCAGGGGAAGGATCCTACAAAATCCCACGTCATCTCTCCACTCACTGGGGGGAAGGATACTGCAAAATCCCCATTCCCTCCCCACTCAGAGGAAGGATATTGCAAAATTCCTCTCCCCACTCCTGGGGGTAGGATACTGCAAAATCCCCATTCCCATCCCACTCAGGGGCCAGCCAGAGGTGGTATTTGCCGGTTCTCCGAACTACTCAAAATTTCCACTACCGGTTCTCCAGAACCTGTTAGAACCTGCAGGATTTCACCCCTGCCTTACATCCAACACTTTTGAGACCCACTCAGTAAGGATTTTCCACTCCTCTTTGAGAGCAGTTGTCTTAGAATGGTAGAAGTGGAAGGCTCCCAATCTGCCTATAACTTCTGCAGAAAAGCACGTATAATTTGAGGAAGAGTTATAAAAGCTCTGACTTTGGCTCGGTCGCTGGATTTAATGAATGTTATTAAAACATTTTAAGAATGCTTCCAACTGCAGTCCGTGTTATTCCCTTCAATCTTAAATCACTCCTTCGGTTTTGGACGTTCCAAGATTGCCATAAAAGTCTTCCTTGTTTGGTCAGCCTGACATTTTCTAAGGTGAGACCAGCTTTTCTGGATCTTTGTTTTCAAACTCTGGTTGTACCTCATGTCCAAAACCATCTCAGGTTGATGTAGACATTGTTTCATACTTGCTGAGAAAGAAATACTACCTTTAATTTCGTCCCAGGTAAATGGTCTCATTGTTTTTTTTTTCTATAGTCATAAAAACACTATTTTCACACTGTTTTTAAGCAGGGGCTTTTAAAAACAAAAAGGAACATGGTGGTTCAGTGGCTAAGACACTGAGCCTGCCAATCGAAAGGCCGGCAGTTCAGCAGTTCGAATCCCTCGTGCCGCGTAATGGGGTGAGCTCCTGTTACTTGTTCCAGCTTCTGCCAACCTAGCCGTTCGAAAGCACGTAAAAAATGCAAGTAGAAAAATAGGTACCACCTTTGGTGGAAGATAACAGCGTTCCGTGCGCCTTCGGCATTTAGTCATGCTGGCCACATGTCCACGGAGATGTCTTTGGATAGCGCTGGCTCTTCGGCTTTGAAACGGAGATGAGCACTGCCCCCTAGATTTGGGAATGACTAGCACATATGTGTGAGGGGATCCTTTTACCTATTTAAAAACAAAACTGTTTTTTTGGGGGTATGGAAGCAATAGAAGGGTCTGAGGGTTGAAGAAAGAGGGTGTGGCTTCTTAAATTTCTTGGAGACTAGATGGTTTCTCAGACGTTCCCAATTCTGAAGTTAGAGGCTTTCAGTGAAGTAGTGCATACAAATGATAGTCTCAAATTCTTAAAATAAAAGGAGATGTCGAAACACTGAGTCTAAAACAGCTCTTCCAGAACAAGTCTGCCAATCAAACCTATTGCCAAGCACCGGGGAAATCAGGAGATTCAGGCAGTTCCAGTAAATTTATTGCAAGAATCTGACCAACTGGAGGTTAAGGGAAATGAGCAGGAGATAAGAGAGGCATTCAAAGTGGGCTGGACTTAGATCCAGCTTGTGGGAGCACAGGGACTCATGACTGATGATGCGTTTGACCCCTCCCTCAGGCTCAGCCTGGTCATCTCCTACACCTATTCTTTTATACTATTTCTAGGATCAAAGATAAATGAAAACCCGTATTAGCCATTTGAACCCAATCAATTCTTGAACAACATTTTTAAAAAAAAAAACAACTGGCAGACCGTTGGAAATTAACCCGGTTGGCAAATTAAGGTGGAAGGAATCAACCTCCTCTCTAATGTTAAACCCTGAAGACTAAAAGGAATTAAAATTAAATAGAAAGAGGAAACCAGAAATTAAAGACTGTAGTATGTAGTTGGAGACTATAATGTGTGTATGTGTGTGTGTGTGTTTTGGAAATGAGTAGAGTATAAACAAGATTAATACATTCATGAAATAATTGACTAGAAAATCCATGTTTAAACTTCAGGATAATTTAGAGCAAATCATCCTCATGTTTTTATTTACTTGTGAGATTCTAGGGACTGGTTACTATTGGAAATGAAACAGCAGAAGTGGTATTCAGCAGGTTCTGACCAGTTCTGGAGAACCGGTAGCAGAAATTTTGAGTAGTTCAGAGAACCAGTAAATACCACCTCTGACTGGCCCCGCCCCCATCTATTCTCTGCCTCCCAAATCCCAGCTGATCGGGAGGAAATGGGGATTTTGCAGTAACCTTCCCCTGGAGTGAGGAGGGAATGGAGATTTTACAGTATTCTTCCCCTGCCACGCCCACCGAGCCATGCTATGCCACGCCCACCAAGACACGCCCACAGAACTGGTCGTAAAAAATTTTTGAATCCCACCACTGTGAAACAGTACAGATAATTACCTTATTTCATATCTATCAGAGTTAGCTACCCTTTTGAAAAAGTGTAGATTTTGAGATTTTTTTAAAAAACCCAAAATATGTAATTATGGTAAAGCCTATCCACCTAATTTACTGGAACTCGAGTTTGTTCAAGTTTGTCTCGTTATCCAACGTGCTATAGACAACCACCTTCATGTAAAATAAACCAGCTCTCCACCCACCCAGCAAACATAAGAATGCTGTGAAAATTCCCATACACACCATCTTATTTTTAAAAGGTTATATTCGTTTACAAGGAAGAAAAGGCAAGGATTAAAAAAAAAAAAGTCCTAGTTCTGAGAAAGTGGGTTGATCAATATTAACTCAATAACCCTGCTTTTAGGAAGGAAAATAAAATATGCATACAGAACACCAGCAAGTGCAAGGAAGATGCCTCCCAAAATTCAAGATGGCAAGCTCCCATGGTGCAATCAAAGCCCCACCCCCTTGTATGTAGACCCTCTTTCCGTGCAGAATTAAGTTTGGTCTATTTCTTTCAATATGAAAAAAGGTTAAAAAGGCACCAAGTTCAGTGGAACTTTCGAGGTCTACCCGCAAAACATTCTTAAAAGCTTTTTAAATACACACCCAGTAACCAATAACCCAAACAAACATTATTCCTTTCTTGTTTCAACACTGCGCCTCTAAATTATTTCTAGGAATAGAAAAAAGGAGCAGATCAACCAAAGGATAATCCGTGTTATTTCTTCCCTCAATTCATCAGTAATTTATAAACACATGGAAACCTTAAAAGCTGGAATTGAGCAAACTGTTCATCAATCTATATAACCTTTAAGGAGGCACGCAAACTATTTAGTAAGACCCACCCCTGCTGATTCACAAATAACCACAAAAGACACAATGCAAAAATGCAATTAAATTTTTTTAAATACAGAGGCAGGTCATAAACCATAGACAGAGATTTCCAACTGGGAGATGGGCGTCCCACGTCACAGAACCCAGCACAGCTACAAAAAAGTAGGTAACTTTATAGTGGCCGACTGTTATTATAATGCAAAACCCCAAATATCAGCATGTCGTCATTGTGTCCTACAGCATCACCAGGAAATCTTTCCACCAATAAATAGCAGAAGTGAAGATCTGCATACTATGAATATTAACACTGTTTAAATGAAGAGGGAAGATTGAATTAAAAAAGGAAACAACAAAGGAATGGAAAAGAGGGGAGGAGTAGAGAGGGGAAAGTAGGGGAGTTGGGAGGTGAAGAGAAAAGAAGAATGGGAAAAGGAGAGGAAGAAGGAAGGGGAAAGAAAAGCAGGAGAGAAGGTAAGAAGGGGAGGAAGAAGAGAGGAGAGGGGAAAGTGGAAAGGAAGTAGGAAAGGAGAGGAGGAATGAGGAAAGAAGAAAGAAAGGAGGAGAAAGAAGGGAAGGGAAAAAGGAAAGGTTGTAGTAAAACAAAAGAAGGAAATGGTAAAAGAGCAGACCCGAACAAAAAAACTACCTAATGGAAGTTAAAGAAGAAGATGAACGAACAATGTATAAGGATGGATAAAAGACTGTACATTTAAACATGTTGATGAAAAATAAAAATAAAAACCTTTTTTCAAAAAAAAATGAAGAGGGAAGATAGATGGTACATTTACATCCTAAATAAATCACATCTCCAGATTGCATGACACTGTTTGAAAGCTGTGCCCAGTTCTGGTCACCACGAGACAAAAAATGTTGTTGAGAGCCTGGAAAGTGTGCAGAGAAGAACAGCAAAGACGATAAAGGCTAAATTGTATGATGAACATTTGAGAGAGCTATGGATGTCTAACCTATCAAAGAGGAAGATTAGAGAGGACAGGATAACTGTTTTCCAGTATTTAAGGGGCTATCACATAGAAGAGATGGATGTCAGGCCTGGAAGCCATCTTGTATTGGGCCTTCAGGCCTGCCACATTTACTACTGTGGGAAACTGGGAGTGTTGTGGCCCGCCAGCAGCCTGCGGACCTGGCAGCAGAATTGGACAGTGAGGAGTTTGGGGAGGAACATAAGCTAGTCCTGGAGTCTGGGGAAGGCTTGGACGAGGGCTCTGCGTCGGAGGCAGAGATGGGGCCAGGGCCGTCTGACAGTTATCAGCTGCCTTCGGAGTCGGATATCAGTGAGGCAGATGAACAGATGGAGCCTGTTCCCAGTGTGCGCATGCGCAGAGTTGCCAGACGAAGAAAACAGCTAAAGAACAAGGGTCGACTTGGGAGTAAGGCCACAGGTAGACGATGAACGGCCCCTCCCAGAGGGACTAAAAGAGGAGCAAAAGGGGAGTGGAGTTTGCAGGAGACAATTAGTTCATTCCTGCATTCTTGCCAACTATTGCCGCGTCTGAAAGATATCGGCCTGGCCACTCTCCAAGGCTGATGAAGGTCGGTAATGGTGAACTATCTTGAAAGACTGTGGGAGAGGAAAGACTTTGCTGGAGAGGAATTCACTGTACAAGAAATAAAAGGGGTTTCTCGGGATGAGGACTCGGCTTCGTGCTGCTAGGTCAGAACAAGAATCCAGGAAAGCTTGCAGATAGAAAGAGGGGGACCCCCTGTTAACTGTCTTGTAGAGTCCACATCAAAAGCCCGAACCAACTGCGACAATCTTCCAAGTTGGAGGGGTGCATCACCAAAACATCCCTTGTGCAATGCATGTGGGATATCTTGCATTAAGGTCTTTTATCCTTGACTGACGGTAAAGCGGGATGACTATGACATGAAAGCAGACATCAGCTCGAGCGTATTTTAAGAGGGTATTTTTCTGTTATTTTTAGAAAATGCAAGTACGAGCGAGCCAAGCTGGGGTTCTGCATTTGTGTCTCCGTCTGTGTGTTGCTGGTTTTAAGTGGGATAAATAAAAACAAGATGTTCGCTTAAGTTTTCTGAACTTTTTCCACTCTTATTTAGACATGTTACTAAAGCTTCTAGACATGTTACTTCAGCCTCAGCTAGTATTTCCTTTGGAAAATTCTTCACAAAAATTATTAATGATGGAAACGAAAGTCTGATGTGGAATAAAAGCTATGCAAACAGCATCTTCTATGCAAAGTAAGCTTAAAATGTGCCATTATACTGGATTCTGAACTTGGCAACGAGAGGTTTCAAAAAAAAGAAGAAGTAATATAGGCAGAGTCCAAATAACTTCACAGCTGGTTTCATATATCCAAGGAGGCTTTGGACCACACGTTTTATTAACATGAACTTATTTCCCATCTTGCAGAACAATTTATTTTCAAGGGATTATGAAAAGAGGCCTTACTATTTATATGTTGCTATAACGCATTCTCCATCCTAATCGCTCACACATACCACGAGAGTTTCTGGTTCTGTCTTTAGCTGACATACAGTAAGATTTCTTCCACATAAAATTTGCTTTGCCATCATTTCCAAAAGAGAAGCGGGAGTCAAGAAACGTGCTGCAGGCAGGTCCCGAAGGTGTTTTTTTCAAGAGGCAACTGGATTTTCTTGTTTTTCTTTGAAGATGTTTCGCTTCTCACCCAAGAAGCTTCTTCAGCTCTGACCAGGAGTGGGCTGCTGGGGGTTCGCAGGGGTTCGGGAGAACCTCTAGCTAAGATTCTATGCAGTTCAGAGAACCCTCAAACCCCACTCCTGGCTGGTCCCGCCAACCCCGCCCCACCCCTCCCAGGAGTCCCCACGTGGCCCGTTTTGGATGCAGGTAAGTGCGGGGCGCACACGGAGGCTCGGGGTGTGTGAAAAACGGGCCTACCTGAAGTTCAGGGGGCCGTTTCCGGCCTACAGAGGGCCTCCATAGCCTGGGGAGGCCATTTTCACCCTCCCATAAGCTTGAGGAAAGCCTCCAGAGCCTGGGGAAAGCAAAAACGCCCCCCCACCACCACCACCGTGGTGCAGGAGGCTGACTAGGCCAGCCCACCATGGCCACGCCCACCCAGCAACCAGGCAGAGAACCCCTTGCTAAAAGTTTTGAAGGCCACCCCTGGCTCTGACAGGATGGTGGGGAATGGAAGGATTTATATTCCTTGCAGACAGCTGGTCCAAGCAGTCTCCACACCCATTTGCACAACCTTGAGGATACAGATAAGCCTCCAAATGGCCTCAACGACCCTCTAAAAGGATGCAAATGACCAGCTGTCTGCAAGGAGTATAAATCCTTCCATTCCCCACCATTCAGTCAGAGCTGAAGAAGCTTCTTGGTTGAGAAGCCTTCAAAGAAAAATCAGAAAGTCCAGTTGCCTCTTGAAAAAAGCACCTTTGGGACAGCTGTGACCTGGATGACTGAGAATCTTCACAGATATTTAGCTACGCTGCAGAGCAGGGGTGGGTTCTAAATTTTTTTACTACCGGTTCTGTGGGCGTGGCTTATTTTGTGGGTGTGGCTTGGAGGTCATGTGACTAGGTGGGCGTGGTTAGCTGGTCAGAGTCATTTCTGGAAGGTCCCCACACTTACGACCAGTCCTCGCACTTACAACCCGACTCATTTGTTTGCTTTTAACACTGATCAGCTGTAGGACGGCCCTTTGAAGCCCCGCGGCAAGAGTTTAAACAGTTTTTTTCCACTCTAGTCATCAGCTGGGACTCAGGAGGCAGCAATAGATTGGGGGTGGGACCAAATAAAAGGTAAGAATAACGTGGGGGGTGGGGGGGTGGGAGGGCGGGGGGAGGGAGAACCGGTTCGGTGACGTCATATCGTCACCGTTACCAGCTCGGCCGAACCGGACCAAACCAGGAGGAACCCACCACTGCTGCAGAGATTATCACTCGGTACAACAGCCAGGAAACCCTTGGAAAAGTTCTTCAAATATATTGAAATATATTGGCAACAATTTAGGGTTTGTTAGCACAATAAGAAGAGAACTGCATCAGTGTAATGTAAGGTAGCAAAACAAAAACAAAAAAAAAATCAGGGATGTGGCAGAACCTTTTCCAACTAACTAATTTTATTAAAAGGCAGATGCTTTCATAAGCATCTCAAGTTCTCAAGGAGAAGATTATCTTCTGCGTGTCGAGCGCCAGAGAAATTAGGATATTCAGGCAGTTAAAATGAGTCAGAGTTAAGAACGAATTCAAGGTGGGATTGGATTAGATCTCTTGTGGGCACGCAGGGAGTCATGCAGGGGTGGGCTTCAAAAATTTTAGCAAGGGGTTCTCTGCCCGGTTGCTAGGTGAGCGTGGCCTAGTCAGCCTCCTGCACCACGGTGGAGGGTGGGGTGGGGTTGCCCTCCCCGGGCTCTGTAGGCTTTCCTTGAGCCTCCAGGAGGGCAAAAACAGCCTCCCCAGACTCCGGAGGCCCTCTGGAGGCTGGAAACGGCCCCCCAAAACTCCCCAAACTTCCAGTAGACCCGTTTTTTGCCCTCCCCGAGCCTCCGCATGTGCTCTGTACTTACCTGCATCCAAAACGGGCCGCATGGGGACTCCTGGGAGGGGTGGGGTTGGTGGAGCCACCCAGGAGTGGGATTTCGGGGTTCTCCGAACTGCACAGAATCCCAGCTAGAGGTTCTTCCGAACCCCTGCGAACCCCCAGCAGCCCACCCCTGGAAATAACCATCAGGATTCTGACACTGGCCTTAAAATTTAGGTGTGGGAAATTTAGGTGACGCCACTATGCCAGCTGCCTGGCATTAAGGATCAAAAGCACTACCAAATGCAACACGGAGTTGAAGAGCTGAAAGGGCTCTGGGGTGTTCCTTTAAGCCACCACTTGATCTTCAGCATTTTGGATCACTGATTCCGCTGTCATGCTCCTCTTATTGCTAGGATTCCCCCACCTGATATTCCTGGAATCCATTATTCTAGGCGTTCTGTGATCTGCGTTCAAATAAGTACAAGTTTATTCCATGCAACTTCTAAACAAGAATCGGAACTACTAATGGTCAAGAAAAATTGGCGGTAGGTAAGAGTCAATGGAATTTATGGAAAGCTTCGAACTTTTGTGGGCACAAAGGGATTCCAAACTAATGACATGTTTGACGCCTCCCTCAGGCTCAGTCTGGTGATTTCCTACAGTATGGTTAGATATGTTGTGGCTCCATTGCCTGAGCCTGGGCTATCGACAGATGCAGACTCTGAGAGTGAGGGAGAGGAGTTGGCAAGGCCTCCCTCTCCAGGACCCTCCTCTCTGGCAATGCTTCCAGAGGACACCGAAGGCCAAACGATAAGCTCAGAGCCAAGCACGTCCCCGCAGCCACAGGTGGACAGCGATGAAGAAGATAAGTGCTGGCTGGACCTGCGACAGAGGCGCAGGGAGAAGCGTGCACAGCAAAAGAGAAGGCGTGCCAGAGAATAGCTGAGTCACTGGACCACACCACACAGGGTATAAATGTGGGTGTGGTGGCCGGTTCAGTTTGTGATGAGCAAAAACTGGAAATACTCTATGATCTCTGTGTTACTGGACTTTGCCTGCTTTATCGGACTGCATTTGGATTAATCCTTGTATTGTTGACACTCTGCCTGTTTTATTGGAATGCTTGCAGTCTAATCTTTGTTTTGTGTGAGTAAAGTCTGAATTGGCAGCTAGCCACTGGGTTGCTGCCAGCTTTATCTTCAAAAAGTTTTGTCGTGTGGCTTATTAACTCCGGGCCGTCTGTGGGGGTGCGTGTGGGGTATGGGGACAGAATAAGATAGCAGTTTGTCCCCTTTGCCTCTTTCTGAGATTAGAGCACTGTGGCAGCTTGAAGATGGGTAGACTTCAACTCCCAGAGTTTCCCTGGAAGTATTCTGGGAGTGGAAGTCCTTCTATCTTGAAGTTGCCAAGGTTGAGAAACATTGAATTAGAGAAGAGGCAGAACAATATGACTCATGATCTGATGTCACTTCAGCTCAATTCCCAGATGACCAATCATGCAGATATTATCCAGTGTGATTCCCCGCAGGCTTCAAGCCAAGGGATGAGATAGCAATTTCCCAACATTACTTTCAGTGATTTAGTCCTTAGGAATCACCGCAGCCAAGGCACAAGGGATATCCATTGTCCACGATACTAACATGCCGCTGAAAATCTTCACGGTAACTATCTTCTTTTCCAGCCCCATTCTCTACAACGATGACTCAAGCAGTTAAAAGCCAGACTGCGTAGACTCCAACAATTAAATTTGCGTTGGTCAGCGACCATAATAAAAAGCTGCACTAAATAGTTAGTTTTGTTTCCCAGATTCCTGCTGTGTTAGTGACCACATGTTCCGCATCCTTGCTCAATTTTTTTACACCCAGAAATTTTTTTGGGGGGGGCAGGGGGGGAGAGGACAAATTGCAGGAGAAAAAAAGTCAGGTCCCAAAGGTGCTTTTTCCAAAAGGCAAATGGACTTTCTTGGGGGGGGGGGTATCTTGTTTTTTCTTCGAAAACATTTCACTTCTCATTCAAGAAGCTTCTTCAGTTCTAACCGGGTTCTATCCGAGTTAGAACTGAAGAAGCTTCTTGCATGAGAAGTGAAACATTTTCAAAGAAGAAAAACCAAGAAAGTCAGTTGCCTTTTGGAAAAAAAAAACCTCTGAATCCAGGGGTGAAATGTAAAATTTGTTACTACCGGTTCTGTGGGCGTGGCTTGGTGGGGGGGAGGGGTTGTGACTGGGTGGGCGTGGCCAACTTTTTTTTTTTTTTTTAACTTTTCAAAGCATTTTTTCTAATGCTTTGAAAAGCCTCTGCCAATCAGGCAACTCAGCTGGGATCGTCAGAGAGGCTTTTTTAAAAATACCTCTCTGCCAATCAGGCAACTCAGCTGGGCTCATCAGAGACTTTTCAAAGCATTTTTTTTACCACCTCTTTGGCCAAGAGGTTGCAGAAAAAAATGCTTTGAAAAGCCTCTGACGATCTCAGCTGAGCCGCGCGATCATCAGAGGCTTTTTTTTTTTACTTTTAAAAGCATTAAAAGGTTGTAGAAAAAATGCTTTTAAAAGTAAAAAAAAAAAAGCCTCTGATGATCCTGCGGCTCAGCTGGGCGGGGGGGGGGGGCGGGGATTTTTGCTACCGGTTCTCCGAACCACCCGCTGCCATCGCTACCGGATCGAGTGATCCAGTCTGAACCGGGAGCATTTCACCCCTGTCTAAATCAGAATCAGAATAGAGCTGGAAGGGCCCTTGGAGGTCTTCTAGTCCACTCCTCTGCACAAGCATGAGATCCTATACCATTTCAGACAAATGACTGCCCAGTCTCTTCTTAAAAACCTCCAGGGATGAAGCACCTGAAACTTCTAAAGGCAAGCTGTTCCACTGGTTAATGGTTCTCACTGTTAAGAAATTTCTCCTTAATTCCAGTGTTTTTGTCCTCCTCAGGCTCTGGAGGCTTTTCTCGAGCCTCCGGGAGGGCGAAAACGGCCTCCTCAGGCTCTGGAGGCCCTCTGGGTCCGAACGTCTGGTAGGCCTGTTTTTCGCCCTCCCAGAGCCTCCGTGCACGCCCTGAATTTATCTGCATCCAAAACAGGCCGCGTGGGGACTCCTGGGAGGGGCAGGGTGTGGTGGGTGGGGCCAACCAGAAATGGGATTTGGGGGTTCTCCGAACTGCACAGAATCTTAGCTAGAGGTTCTCCCGAACCCCTGCGAACCCCCAGCAGCCCACCCCTGCCCCTACTCTCCTTATCTTTGGGGTAACCATGACCTGGATGGCTGAGAATCCCCATAGACAATCAGAAAGGTTCAGAAGACTGAAGTAGCAGGTGGCGTACTGGATAGTTCCAGGTATATCATTATCATTTCCTGCAAGGGGCCTCCCTTTCCATTATTCACAGCAGAAAGATCATCTGATGGATATCCCCCCCCCCCAACATTCTTTTAAACTTACTTTTTTTTTTAACCAACTCCCTACAAAAACAGTTTTAAGGACGTGGCTACAAAAAACAAACCAACCGATCTCCAGTTTCTAGTTTGCCCCTTCCAAGCAAGAAATCTCTCCCACAACCAGAAATGGATTTAGAAGCCCCTTTTCCAAACCCTGGAAAAGAATATGACTGTTACCTTGAATTCTTCCACAATAATCGACAAAGCCTCGTGTCCAGCTTTTCTTAACTCTTCCAACTCAAGTTTATGCTTCTCCTGGAAACAAATAATAGATATATATTATTTATTATTTTTTTTATTTATTGATTGATTTTTATATGTCGCCCTTCTCCAGAGACTCAGGGTGGCTTACAATGCGTTAAGCAATAGCCTTCATACTTTTGTATATTTTATACAAAGTCAGCTTATTGCCCCCACAAACGGGCTCCTCATTTTACCCACCTTAGAAAGGATGGAAGGCTGAGTCGACCTTGAGCCTGGTGAGAATTGAACTCGTAGTAATTGCAGGCAGCTGGATGTTAAATGCTGCCTTAGTAGGAGGCATTAGCCTCCTACACCACTCAGGCTCCTATATATATATATATATAAAAAGACAAAAGTGAGGAAACATGGTGTGGAAGCTTTTTTCCAGGCTACTAAATCTGGACAGGCATCACAGATTTCTATCAAAGAGGATATCATTGTTACCAAGGTTTTCTCTTCTTCTGGTTCCAGAGTTTTAATTCTAAGACAATAACGTAAGAGACAACAGACTTCGTTGGATCTTGCTGAGAAAATGTTGGCCTAAACGTACTTTGTAGTCTGATTATGAGTTCTCTTTCGTGCCAGCTAAGACTTAGGGAAAAGCAACATGAACCAAGGAGGAAAAAATAGCTCATTGGATACCCAGCCTTGCCACAATTGGCAGAAAGGGCAGCTTATTCCCAAAGTGATTTAATTCTTTGACCTTCTATGAAACTTGGGGTCCATGCCAACCCATCACTAAAACCCTCCAGCTATTGCTCTTCTTACCACACAGTAAATAAGTAAATAAATAAGTAAGTAAGTAAATAAAAGATGGCAACTTGGCCTAGAAGTGTTATTGAATAAAGGCATTTAATTAATTAATTAGTATCCGGCCTTTATTATTTTTATTAAAAAAAAAAGTTTGGTAATAAAATATCTGTAAGAAAACCACCCATGCTTAGAGGGCACCAAGGATCTCACATTCAGTGTGTCTCTAGTTTGACAACACAGAGCATTTTATAACTTGGAAGCATATGATCTTTTATTTAATCTTAAATTTAATCTTAGTTATGGATGGGTAGATAGGAAGGGAGAGAGGGAGGGAGGGAGAGGATGGATGATAGATAGATAGATAGATAGATAGATAGATAGATAGATAGATAGATAGAGATAGATAGAGATGATAGATGATAGATAGATAGATAAGAGAGAGAGATAGATAGATGACAGATAGATAGACAGATAGACAGATAGATGATAGATCAATGATAGATAGATAGATAAGAGAGAGATGATTGATAGATAGACAGATAGATGATAGATCAATGATAGATAGAGATGACAGATGATAGATAAGAGAGAGAGATGATAGATAGATAGATAGATGATAGATCAATGATAGATAGAGATGATAGATGATAGATAGATAGATAGATAGATAGATAGATAGATAGATAGATAGATAGATAGATAGATATGATAGATGGCTCTGCGTGCCACCTCGGGCACGTGTGCCATAGGTTTGCCATCACAGGTATAGAGTTCCCAGCCTGAGCAGGGGGTTGGACTAGAAGACCTCCAAGGTCCCTTCCAACTCTGCTATTCTATTCTATTCTATTCTATTCTATTCTATTCTATTCTATTCTATTCCTATTCCATTCCATCCATTCCATTCCATTCCATTCCATTCCATTCCATTCCATTCCATTCTCCTTCAACAAGCTGTAAAACTTTCATCGATGCAAGAGCTGAAATTCCTTGTACTCACTTTCTAGTGGCCAAAAGTGTCAATAGGCTACAAACTAAAGTGTGTGAAATTAATCCGATTTATTCTTTTTGCTCTTCTGCCTCATAAACCCTGTGCACGCACATACAAATCTACCATACACACACAAAATGTACAAATAATCTTTCACGTACCACATGAGAGGCATGCACCCCAAAAGACTTTTTAAAAGCTCCAAATAATCTCAGCTACAGATTTATTTTTTAAAAGAAAAAAATCTTACTTGAAGTGGGAAAGCACATAGAAATAATTACCCCGTTCCTATTGAATTTCCACAATCCGCAAAATGGCTGACCCAAACTGCCATCAAAATTTGAAATGAAATTTCCATTTGCTGAGATGACATTGGGGAGACAAAATTTGACCCACTTGGTAGGTTCATACAACCCCTTTACGACCTGTGGACTTCCATTCCCAGAATTCCTGAGCCAGGAGGCTCACTAAAGAATTCTGGGAGTTGAAGTCAACAGGTCGTATTTGCTCACTCCTGATCTAACAATTCAGCTTTGGTCCATTCGTACTCTTCCAATCTTCAGAAATGCTCACGGAAGAATCTTTTTTGGGAAACTACAGTGAAATAAAGAAGAATTTCTTCTACCATGTTTTTTTTTTCCGGTTCTTAAGCAGCCTCTTATTGAAATCATATCTAAGAACTTAAAAAGCAACATAATGTCAAATTCAAGAATATCAACAATAAGCAGCATAATTAAAATATTTCGGTATTCATCCATGCCCACTCCAGAATGGCCTGAACGAACGTTTTCTAATTGATGTGTAACTAGATCTATAGGATGTTTAAACATCATTTACACAGAGTATCAACATACAAAGGTTGCTTTCAAAGAAATTGGCCTACCTAGCGGCGAAACTATTTTTACAAAAGCGACTCAGCACTGGCCTGAAAAATATCCTTTCTGCTGAGCAAGAAATCTTGGAAATGATTGTTAGCACAGCAATTTGCTGGAAGGAATTACAATCAATTATATGTGACGCATAAGGCTAACTCAAGCCTATTGTACAAGTGCTGCTTGCTTCAAATTTAAGGAGAGCTACGTGTGATTTAAATCACGGCAAATTCGGTATGTTCTAGATGTGAACATGGAGATTGGCAACACGGCCTTGTCAGATACACACGTGCACGCAGGACTTAATAGATAAGACATAAACCTACTTCTTCCATAGGGAGAGAAAGTGAAGTTTCATCAAAGACTAGCTGGATCACAACGAAACTGTGATCGGGCTTGATAAATGGACACTTACAGCTTGAAAATTAATGAGTAGTTAAAATCGGCCTCTCCTCTCCCCTTCTCTCCCTCAGCCTTGCCCCACAGAATCCTCCCCTATCCTATCCCCTTCTCTCCCTCAGCCTTGCCCCACAGAATCCTCCCCTATCCTATCCCCTTCTCTCCCTCAGCCTTGCCCCAAAGAATCCTCCCCTATCCTATCCCCTTCTCTCCCTGAGGCTTGCCCCACAGAATCCTCCCCTATCCTATCTCCTTCTCTCCCTCAGCCTTGCCCCACAGAATCCTCCCCTATCCTATCTCCTTCTCTCCCTCAGCCTTGCCCCACGGAAGCCTCCCCTATCCTATCTCCTTCTCTCCCTCAGCCTTGCCCCACGGAAGCCTCCCCTATCCTATCTCCTTCTCTCCCTCAGCCTTGCCCCACAGAATCCTCCCTATCCTATCTCCTTCTCTCCCTCAGCCTTGCCCCACAGAATCCTTCCCTATCCTATCCCCTCTCTCCCTCAGCCTTGCCCCAAAGAATCCTCCCTATCCTATCCCCTTCTCTCCCTGAGGCTTGCCCCACAGAATCCTCCCTATCCTTTCTCCTTCTCTCCCTCAGCCTTGCCCCACAGAAGCCTCCCCTATCCTATCCCTTCTCTCCCTCAGCCTTGCCCCACGGAAGCCTCCCCTATCCTATCTCCTTCTCTCCATCAGTCTTGACCCACAGAAGCCTCCCCTATCCTATACTCTTCTCTCCAGAGTTATTTTCAAGTTGGGAGGGAGAGTAGAACGTCTAACTAATTAGCATCAGAGCGTGTTATAATACTACTGCTAATAAATACTAATGCTCTGATGGTCATTTCGAAAAATCCTTTCTTAGTGAGCACCTAGAAGCCAAGAGGAACATACGTGGCAAATTTCAAGTTTGTAGGCTTTACGGTTCTGGAGATTTCGTGATTACGGCGTGAGTGGTTTTCGCTTTTATATAGAGAGAGATATAGCCATTTCCTCTCCCTTCCCTGAAAAGATTGCACAAACATGGAAGCAATTTTTTTCCTTGTAGTAATCAACACTATCCATCATTTGTCTGAGATGGTATATAGAGTCTCCTGCTCAAGGGGGTTGGATTAGAAGACCTCCAAGGCAGTGGTGGGTTCCTCCCGGTTCGGACCGGTTCTGACGAGCCAGTAGTGGTGACGATATGACATCACCAAACCATTTCTGCCCCCCTCACCGCCCTGCCACCCCCACCCACCCACCCCGTGTTATTCTTACCTTTTATTTGGCCCCACCCCCAATCTATTGCTGCCTCCCGAGTCCCAGCTGATGGGCTATAAGGAAAAACTCTTGCCGCGGGGCTTCGAAGGGCCGCCCTACAGCTGATCAGTGGTAAAAGGAGTTTGGTGGTAGACCGGTGCCTCCAAAAACAAATGAGTAGACCAGTGCCTGCAAAAATAAATGGGTAGACCAGTACAGCTCTGCAAGCAGTTAAAAGCCTGGTAGACCAGTACCTCTGCTAAATCCTAAAGAATTGTCACATGACCATCAAGCCACGCCCACAAAATAAGCCACGCCCACAGAACCAGTAATAAAAAAAATTAGAATCCACCCCTGCTCCAAGGCCGTTTCCAACTGTTATTCTGTGTTCTAAAAGTGGACAGTGTGTGGTCTCCTGGAAGAGATGGTTGATAAAACCTGTGGAAATGGCTGTTTGCTTCTGGCCATTTGGTTTTATGGGCGTGAGATTCATGATAGTCAGTTGATAGTGGTAGGAATGGAACATATAGGAAGAGCACGTGTTAGAACGAGAAGAGAAAGGATCAAGAGAATAAGTGCTGAACGAATGAAGATTGAACTTAAGAATGAGTGCCCAATGTGAACAAAGGATGCTAATAGACTGGACATGTAGAAAGAATGAATCAGATTGCCAAAAAAAAAGAAAAAATGGGGGAAAAGAGTAAGCAGGTAAATTGGAAAGGAAAAATCAAGAAAATCATGGATGGGTGGAATTAATAAGCTCCTAAAAAAGAGATGAGTTTTTAAGCAAAGTATATATAGATATAGATATATATAGATATATATACAAATACAAACACACACACATATGGCTGCGCGCCAAAGAATGGAGGCCTTTGAACTCTGGTGCTGGAGAAGACACCTGAGAATCCCTTGGACTGCAAGGCGATCAAACCGGTCAGTCCTAGAGGAGATCAACCCTGACTGCTCTTTAGAAGGCCAGATCCTGAAGAGGAAACTCAAATACTTTGGCCACCTCATGAGAAGGAAGGACTCACTGGAGAAGAGCCTAATGCTGGAAAAGTTTGAGGGCAAAAGAAGAAGGAGATGGCAGAGAACGAGGTGGCTGGATGGAGTCACAGAAACAGTCGGCAGGAGCTTAAATGGACTCCAGAGGATGGTAGAGGACAGGAAGGCCTGGAGGAACGTTGTCCATGGGGTTGCAATGGGTCAGACACAGGGGTGAAATCCAATTTTTTTTCCTTACCGGTTCTGTGGGTGTGGCATGGTGGGCGTGGCAAGGGAAGGATATTGCAAAATCTCCATTCCCACCCCACTCCAGGGAAAGGATACTGCAAAATCTCCATTCCCTCCCCGCCTGGGGGAAGGATATTGCAAAATCTCCATTCCTACCCCACTCTGGGCCCAGAGTGGTATCTCCAAACTACTCAAAATTTCTGCTACCGGTTCTCCAGAACCTGTTAGAACCTGCTAGATTTCACCCCTGGTTAGACACGACTTCGCGACTAACAACAACCAATATAAGGATAATTTGCAAGCATCCAAAGGTATGGAAATGTACATCAGAGCAAACTAGTTTTAGATACATTTTTTTTTCACATCCCAGGCTTTTAATTTCTTGGATTTACAATGTCTTCATTCCTTCTCTGCAATCTGTTTAACAACGCTTAACCCCTAAGGGGACAGTGTGATGGGTAGGGATGAATGTATATTTAATTTTGAAATCAGTGGGTGAAACTGTGTCACCAAAAGGAAGAGCTGAAATGTACACTCCAGGTGGAGGGCTGACAAAAGAACTGTTTCCATTCCCCATTCATCTTCTTTTAAAATCAAAATGAGAATTAACTGTAGCGATGCCAAAATAAAAAAAAAATAATAAAATAAAAAATGCCATCCTTTTATTATTCAATGTATTTGTTGCAGAGAAAGCCCAGATGTTCAACATGGGAGATCCTTCAATTGCAATAGTTAGGCAATTAGTGCCTTATGTTCCTGTTGCTTAGGGGTTTTTTCGCAGTGCTGAGGTTGTGTAATTCAGCTCCTATATATTGTATTGAATCGTACTGAAAATGTCATCCTTCGTCTTTCCGAGTTCAGACACATTCAGAATTGCTCAAGGCAGAAGATCCATCAAAACGCTGTTGTCTAAAGAGGGAAGTATAACAGGCTCAGTATTATATTTATGCCAAGTAGACTATAGTTTAAAAAAGGTGATGCTAAATCTCTGTTGTAATAGAAGTGTTAGGGAAAAAAAAGACACGTTGTGGATTGTGTAATGGAAGATTAATGGATCTGTCATCTGGGTATCAGAGCTTTCTTCGGGCAACCCAATTTAAGGAGTGACAGAATGAAAATGTGTTGAAAATCTGAAGCACTATCCAAAGGATTACAGCCTATTGTTAAGAAAGTTTATATTAACTGTTTAGCCCTTAATTTGGGGGTTAAGATTTAAATTTTTAATGGGTCTATCTTTGATCCGTGATTTTTCATGGTTTACAAAACCCTCTCCCATTTATCCCCTTAACAATTATTAAGGGGAAAAATACAAAGCTTTAAATGTCCAAATGTGATAATTATACTGACACCAACAGCTGTACAGACAAATCTGTTAGGAAAAATGCATTTTCTAAACAGCAACTTCTCTGTAGGGCTTGCTACGAAACAGGACCAGGAAGAATACAGAATAATAGGATTGGAAGGGACTTTGGAGGTTTAGTCCAAATCTCTGCTCATGATCCTATACCCGTGATGGCGAACCTATGGCACGCATGCCACAGGTGGCACGTGAAGCCGTATCTGTGGGCACACGAGCATTGCCCTAGCTCAGCTCCAGCACACATGTGCGCCGGCCACTTGATTTTCAGCCCTTCTGGGCCAACCAGAAGTCAGGAAACGGGCTGTTTCTGGCCTCCGGAGGGGGTGCGAAAGGCAGTTTTCACCCTACCCGGGCTCCTAGAAAGCCTTTGGAGCCTGGGGAGGGTGAAAAATGGGCCTTCCGGGCCCACTGAAAGTTGGGAAGTGGGCCATTTCTGGCCTTCAGAGGCCTCTGAGGAGTGGGGAAGCCGTTTTCGCCCTCCCCAAGCTCCAAGAAAGCCTCTGGAGCCTGGGGAGGGCGAAAAACAGGCCTACCGGGCCCACCATGCCATCGCGTGCCAAAAGTGGGGGGAGCGCGGGGGGGGCACCAAACGCGGGTGGGGGGGGGGCAGGGTGCATTGAATTATGGGAGTGGGCATGCACATGCACAAACCCCCCTCTCTCCCCCCGCTTTTGGCACATGATGGCAAAAAGGTTAGCCATCTCTGCCCTATACTCTTCTGGAGAATAGAATAGAATAGAATAGAATAGAATAGAATAGAATAGAATAGTAGAATAGAATAGAATAGAATAGAATAGAATAGAATAGAATAGAAGTTTATTGGCCAAGTGTGATTGGACACACAAGGAATTTGTCTTTGGTGCATACGCTCTCGGAGTACATAAAAGAAAAGATACGTTCATCAAGAATCATAAGGTACAACACTTAATGATAGTCATAGGGTACAAATAAACAATCAGGAAACAATATAAATATAAATAGTAAGGATACAAGCAACAAAGTTACAGCCATACAGCCATAAGTGGAAGGAGATGGGTGGTAGGATCGATGAGAAGATTAATAGTAGTGCAGACTTAGTAAATAGTTTGACAGTGTCCATTTCTTCTTAAAAACCAACAGTGATGGGGCACCCACAACATCTGGAGGCAAGCCCTTCAACTGATTAATCATTCTCACTGTCAGGAAATTTCTCCTTAGTTCTAGGTTGAATCTCTCTTCAATAATCTTCTACCTGTTATTTCTTGTCCTGTCCTCGGGTGCTATGGAGAATACGTCGATCTCCTCATCTCTGTGACAGCTCTTCAAGTACTGGAAAACTGCCATCATGTCACCCCTAGTCCTTCTCTTTGTTAGACTGCTAGACAAGCTAGACCTCCTTTCCTTAGATGGTTCAAACTACCTCTCCAAGATGTTTCCATTTAGATTCCTGTACACTGTACAGGAAACTCAAATAGTCAAGGACCGGTCAATCCTAGAGGAGATCAACCCTGACTGCTCTTTAGAAGGCCAGATCCTGAAGATGAAACTCAAATATTTTGGCCACCTAATGAGAAGGAAGGACTCACTGGAGAAGAGCCTAATGCTGGGAACGACTGAGGGCAAAAGAAGAAGGGGACGACAGAGAACGAGGTGGCTGGATGGAGTCACTGAAGCAGTCGGCGTGAAATTAAATGGACTCTGGGGGATGGTAGAAGACAGGAGGGCCTGAAGGAACATTGCCCATGGATCGCGATGTGTCGGACATGACTTCGCTACTAACAACAACGACGATACTGTACAGAAATTCAGATCCCAGGGCACAAGCAAGACAAGAAACAATGGATGGATACTAATCAAGGAGAGAAGCAATCTAGAACTAAGGAGAAATTTCCTAACAGTGAGAACAATTAACCAGTGGGATGGCTTGCCTTCAGAAGTTGTGTGTGCTCCATCACTGGAGGTTTTGAAGAAGAGACTGGACAGCCATTTGTCTGAAATGCTATAGGTTGCCTGCTCAAATAGTGGGTAGGACTAGAAGACTTCCAAGGTCCCTTCCAACTCTCTTATTCTATGTTCTATGGACCTTCAGTAATTGACAATAATTGAAGTTCCATCCTGTTATTCATTCTGCTTTCTCACATTTCGTTTCATGGAAGCATAACCCATGTCTTTTCATTGGTTCAGCAGCTTCTACCAGACTCCACTCACACTTATCTTGATAATCTTATATTTTCATCTCAGGTTTATTATTTTACACAGAAAAGCACAGTGTCTGACCAAAAAAGCCTATATATTTAGCTTTAAGAAAACATAATTCTAGGCATTATAACTCTTTTCATTTCATAAGAGTTTATTTTAAAGGGCACAACATAACTGAAATTTAAGATTAAACGCCTCCCTGAAATAAAAGAGCTAAGCTCTTGCTTTAAGTTTTATCATCAATTTTATAGCGGTTTTTAAGCTATAATCTAATTTTACTCATTATGATTCTAGCTTGAGGAAGCCTCTGAAATAATTGCATCCATCTTGAAATTGTTAATATCCAAATGTTTATGGAAGAATAAATAACTTTCTATACTTAGAAGACTGAGTCAGAATATTACTGAACGTTTAAGTGTCTAGACACCTAATCCTTCAGCTACTATTCAGTAACCCCAAACTGGAAGACATGAGATCCTGGCCATCACATGTGCAAGAAAGAGAAAATGCAAAACCTGAGGCCAGGATGAAGCTACATCTTCAGTCTCTAATCTCAAAAGAGTAACATGGAGCTGACTGTTCTTAAAATATGAACATCATCTATTCACTGAACAAACTAGGCTTTTTTGTGTGTGTGGTGGGTTAATCTGGAGGAGCCACAGCAATTAACAGAATAACAGAGTTGGAAGGGACCTTGGAGGTCTTCTAGTCCAACCCCTACTCAAGCAGATCTATAGCATTCCAAACAAGTGACTCTTCTTAAAAGCCTCCAGTAATGGAGCACCCATAACTTCTGTTCCACTGGTGAATTGTTCTCACTGTCAGGAAATTTCTCTTTAGTTCTAGGTGGCTTCTCTCCTTGGTTAGTTTCCACCTACCCATGTTTCCCCGAAAATAAGACCCCGTCTTATATTTTTTTGAACCCCGAAATAAGTGCTTGGCCTTATTTGTCGCTGCATTTTTGTATTTACCAGCAGAGCTCATTATTTCTGGACTATCAGACTTTCCGTAGCTTGCCAAAATTTCTTATCAGTAACTGATACTACGTATATCCGCATTCCTTTCTTTCTACTTCACACTTTTCTTTGTTCTCTTGCCAGAGACGTCCGGCTGCTGAGAAGTAGCCGACAGGAACTTTGCAAAAATGTAACAATTAATTATTTAGATAGTTAGATGTTTTATTTTCTTTACAATAAATATGAGTTTATTAGAAGATGTATTCCGGTTTTATTTTTCAAAGGTATACACAAGGAAAATGCCACGATCCAGGCAATTACCCCAGGAAGGTAACAGGGCTAATTGCCTCTGACATTATTTTCAGGGAGGTCTTATTATTTTGGGGCACATGGAGCAAGACGGGGCTCCTTTTGCCGTCTTACCTGATTTCCAGCTCATCGTTTAAATATTTTCACAGAGGGCTCATTTTCAGGGAGGCTTATTTTAGCTCATGCACTCAAAAGCCCGATTGGGCTTATTATCAGGGGATGTCTTATTTTCGGGGAAACAGGATATTGTTTCTTGGCTGATGCTTCGGAAAATAGATCAAACCCCATCTTCTTTGTGGCAGTCCCTCAAATATTGGAACACTGCTATCATATCACCCCCCCCACCCGCAGCCCTTCTTTTCACTAGACTAGAAATACTAAATAATTACTAGACATACTAGACAATTAACCCAGAGAAGAAGGAATCTGACTTCCCACTGGGAAATACTCAAGAAGTGAATTACAATGAAAATCCCATTATGAGCATTTCGGCCTCTCCCTTATCCGGATAACTAATATCACTAACCCACACAGACAAAATATGTTGAATTAAATTGTACAAAACTTAAACGCTACACTAAGAAGAATGTATTATATCACCAGCCCTTTAAAAAAGCATCAACGCTTGATTTATTCTGCTACTGTTTTGCAGCAACCCAAGTGCGAGTCCCTTGGATTGCAAGGCGAACAAACTGGTCAGTCCTAGAGGAGATCAACCCTGACTGCTCTTTAGAAGGCAAGATCCTGAAGAGGAGACTCAAATACTTTACGGGACCGCCTACTACAAGCAGCCTCCCACTGGCCGGTACGCTCTCATAGAGAGGGGCTCCTCCGGGTGCTGTCAGCTAAACAATGTCGACTGGCGGCCCCCAGGGGGAGGGCCTTCTCTGTGGGGGCACCCACTATCTGGAACGAGCTCCCCCCAGAGATATGGAGGATCCCGGATCTGCGCACTTTCCGCCGTGCTCTTAAGACTCTCCTATTCCAGCAAGCCAGCCTGGCCTAATTTTCTCCCCTGTTTAAAATTCTTTTAAATTGAAATTTTAATCTGTTTTAAATTATTGGGATTTTTAATTGTCTCGGGCTAAATTATTTAATCTGGTTTTAATTATGTTTTTAACTTTTGTATCTATGTATTTTATTTTGTGCCTGTTCACCGCCCTGAGTCCTTCGGGAGTAGGGCGGTATATAAATCTAATAAAACAATAAAACAAACTTTGGCCACCTCATGAGAAGGAAGGGCTCACTGGAGAATAGCCTAATGCTGGGAATGATTGAGGGCAAAAGAAGAAGGAGACGACAGAGAACGAGGTGGCTGGATGGAGTCACTGAAGCATTCGGCGTGAAATTAAATGGACTCTGGGGGATGGGAGAGGACAGGAGGGCCTGAAGGAACATTGTCCATGAGTCGCGATGTGTCGGACATGACTTCGCTACTAACAACAACAACGATACTGTACAGAAATTCTCTCTGAGTCCTTCGGGAGTAGGGCGGTATATAAATCTAATAAAACAATAAAACAAACTTTGGCCACCTCATGAGAAGGAAGGGCTCACTGGAGAAGAGCCTAATGCTGGGAATGATTGAGGGCAAAAGAAGAAGGAGACGACAGAGAACGAGGTGGCTGGATGGAGTCACTGAAGCATTCGGCGTGAAATTAAATGGACTCTGGGGGATGGAAGAGGACAGGAAGGCCTGGAGGAACATTGTCCATGGGGTTGCGATGGGTCGGACACAACTTCGCAACTAACAACATCTCTTTCTGCCCTAAGGACAGAAGAACGGGGTCGATTTTATCTGACACATTTTATCTGATAAAAAATAAACTAAACTCAGGCCAAATGGCAGAGTTGTTTTATGAATTCTGATATGTTTTATTCAACTCTACTCTTGCTGGTTGAGCAACTTCATAATTACGAGTGGGTCAAAGAACAATCTTGTAGGGTAAAATGTAAAAAAAAAAAAAGGAAGACGAAGAATTGACAGCAGATCCCTGGCAGAAAAACTGAAGGGAAATAGGCAGGAGGAGGGTATCATCATAAACATAAAATCTCTCCAAATAAACAGCCAAAACCCACTTTAGTGACTAAAAAAGTAAATTTCCACCCACTGGCACAGCATAATTCCAAGCTCTTCCTAAACTTGACAATATTCCAGGAATCTCATCTACCAATTCACAGGCAGATATAGTAGGTTTTTAACACTATTTTTCATTATTCGGGTTCTGTCTCCTCGATGTCTGCACCTAAAACCAACCTAAATATTTTGTTAGAAGATGGTATTTAACAGGATGCAAGTCATATTACTTTTAAAAAAGAAAACCACATACATTTTCTAGTATTTTTCCTCACAGAAATCACCCACCTCCAAGATACACACCCAACCTACCTTACCCAGCAGCTTGTATTCAGATCTACCAACCTACAGAAGATCATCCTACATACTTTAATTATTAACGAACGACTAGGAGTTCCAGATTTCGATTCAGAATAACAGAGTTGGAAGGGACTTTGGAGGGCGTCTAGTCCAACCCCCTGTTCAAGCAGGAGACCCTATACCCGTGATGGCGAACCTATGGCACACGTGCCACAGGTGGCACGCGTAGCCATATCAGTGGGCATCCCAGCTCAGCTCTGGCACCAGCCAGTTGAGTTTCGGGCCTTCTGGGCCCACCAGAAGTAGGGAAATAGGCTGTTTCCTGCCTCCAGAAGGCTTGGGGAAATGGGGGAGGCTCATTTTTCTTTCTCACCTGACTCCAGATCCTCTCTATGCGTCTGGGGAGGGCAAAAACAGCCTTCCCACCCTCTCAGAGGCCCAAAAAGGCCCGTTTCCCAACTTCCAGTTGGACAGGAAGTGACTTTTTTGCTGTCCCCAGCCTCTAGAGTCTCCTAGAGAGGAGGTGGGGGAGTCTGTTTTCACCCTCCCCAGACGCATAGAGAGGATCTGGAGCCAGGTGAGAAAGAAAAATGGGCCTACCGGGCCATCACATGCCAGGACCGGGGAGGAGGGGGGTCATGTGTGCATGCGTGAGCGCGTAGAATTATGGGTTTGGGCACGCATGCGCGCGAACCTCCCCCGCCCCCCCTTCCTGGCACGCGATATCAAAAAAGTTAGCCATCACTGCCCTATACCATTTCAGACAAATGGCTGTACAATCTTTCCTTGAAAACCTCCATTGATGGAGCAGCCACAACTTCTGAAGGCAAAAGTCGTTTCATTGGTTAACTGTTCTTGCTGACAGGAAATTTCTGCTTAGTTCTAGGTTGCTTCTCTCCTTGACTAGTTTCCATCCATTCTTTCTCGTCTTGCCTTCTGGTGCTTTGGAAACTAGGTTGACCCCCATCTTCTTTGTGGCAGCCCCTCAAATATTGGAACGCTCTCATGTCGCCTGTTGTGACCCAGGCCCACGTAGTTGATATTAAATGCAAACAGTTCCAAAAAACAAAACAGATTTTATTAAAACAGCTGAGAATTAACTCATTCTCACCTTATTCTAAATGAAATGAAAGCAAAGTCCTCTAAACACCAGTCTTTAGTTTATCTCTGACCTTGGGATAATTAGGCAAACTGCCAAAGGCTTTTCTTGGCAACAGTTCAGGAACAGAAGAAATAACTACAGCCAAACAAGAAGCAATTCTCTCAGAGGTTGTTTTCTGGCAAAGAGGCAAGAGCCATTGCTGATCTTTTAAGCCTTATGGGAGGGGCCAATTATCTCTTGGCCCTACTCGCGAGTCGTCCTCTCTGCTGTAGCCGCTCCTGCCTTCTGGCAGCTCTTCTCATATGTGCACTAGGAACAGGCTCCTCCTGTTCCTCTGCCTCTCTACTGTCAGCCTTTGGAGACTCCGGAGTCTGCACATCACTCCCCGATGGCCCTGGGCCCATCTCTGCCTCCGACGCAGAATCCTCATCCGGGCCTTCCCCAGCCTCCAGGACTGGCCCATATTCTTCCTCAGCCTCATCGCTGTCCAACTCCGCTGCCAGCTCCTCAGGCTGCTGGCAGACCACAACACCTTCAACATTCGTGGCTTCCCCTACTGTATCCTAATTCCCGGGATGAAATCCTGCAGGTTCTGACAGCTTCTGGAGAACTGGCAGCAGAAATTTTGAATAGTTTGGAGAACCGGCAAATACCATCTCTGGCTGGCCCCAGAGTGGGCAGGATTTGGGAATTTTGCGGTATCCTTCCCCTGCCACACCCACCAAGCCACACCCACAAAACCGGTAGTAAAAAAAAATTGGATTTCACCACTGCCTAATTCCTACTTTCATTGCATCTTTATTGCCATTTCAGAATCAAGAATTCAGCCTCTTATAAGTGAAGATAAGATTTGGAACTCGACAGAGAAGTTGCTTCATCAAGTTCACTTCTCAAAATGTTCTCAATTTAGCATATAATACCAAGGAATGATTTCTCAAGAACAATGGTTCTATGGTTTTTGAGCATTAAACAATGTTTTGTTGACTGAAGACACAACACCATACTAAAAGTTACATAATACTCTTCAATAAAGAGGAACACTTGTTTGGAAAATTTAAACCATTTTATGGGATTTAAAGGGATTTAAACAACTTTATGGCAGGCCTGAAGGCCCAATGCAAAAGATGGCCTCTATAATCAAGATGGCCTCTTTGAGGGCCTCTATAATCAAGTTGATTCAATTCTATTTATTTGATTTGATTTGAACTATTTTATATCTGATATGTTATCATGGCTGTGAAAGTTGGACCATAAGAAAGGCTGAGCACCAAAGAATTGAGGCCTTTGAGCTCTGGTGCTGGAGAAGACTCCTGCAAGTCCCTTGGACTCCAAGGCGATCAAACCGGTCAGTCCTAGAGGAGATCCACCCTGACTGCTCTTTAGAAGGCCAGATCCTGAAGATGAAACTCAAATACTTTGGCCGCCTAATGAGAAGGAAGGACTCACTGGAGAAGAGCCTAATGCTGGGAACGATTGAGGGCAAAAGAAGAAGGGGACGGCAGAGAACGAGGTGGCTGGATGGAGTCACTGAAGCAGTCGGCATGAGCTTAAATGGACTCCAGAGGATGGTAGAGGACAGGAAGGCCTGGAGGAATGTTGTCCATGGGGTCGCGATGGGTCAGACACGACTTCACAACTAACAACAACAAAGTAGCATGTCATGATCTAAAAAGGTTATGTTGGTTCTAGTTAATTTTCTTTTTAACAAGTGTGGTTTTTCCAATTCATTATATACGTTTTTTGCAATTATCTCAAAGACAGGTGACTTTATTTATATGTAATTGATTAATTAATAAATTTAAAATGATAAGCCATATTTTTTTAATTAATTGGTGACTTTTCAACTGTCACACTAATTCTTGACAGAATATATATATTTTTAATATGCAAAATTCTCCTCTTGCAGTGGTTCACTCTCTTTCCTGATCCAATCCCTATTTTGTATTCACTACAGAGGAATTGATAACTTCGAGTTTTTGCTGTTCTTTAGCTCCTTTGAGTACTGGGCCATGGTGGCTCAGTGGCTAAGAAGCTGAGCTTGTCAGTCAGAAAGGTCGGCAGTTCAGCGGTTCGAATCCCTAGTGCTGCGTAACGGGGTGAGCTCCCGTTACTTTTCCCAGCTTCTGCCAACCTAGCAGTTCAAAAGCACGTAAAAAAATGCAAGTAGAAAAATAGGGACTACCTTTGGTGGGAAGGTAACAGCGTTTCGTGTGTCTTTGGTGTTTAGTCATGCTGGCCACATGACCACGGAGGCATCGTCAGACAGCGCTGGCTCTTCGGCTTTGAAACAGAGATGAGCACCGCCCCCCTAGAGTCGGGAACGACTAGCACATATGTGCGAGGGGAACCTTTACCTTTAGTTCCTTTGAGTAACTTAACCTCTCTCACGAAAATTTTGTGGGGCTGGCTCTACCTTCTCTATATTGTCAGTTAGCAACTCAATCCGTGAATACATGCGATTGTTCAGAATAAAAGAAATCCACGGCTATTTTTGTGCTAAATGTCAGCAATGACGATGATGCTCTTCTGAATCATTTCTTACCATTGTTTCTTAATTATAACAGGGATATAGTGAACTGTAGCGAGAATTCTTCCAACTTTAAGATATGAAAGTAGAAAAAAAAGAAGGTGATTTAAGGCTTCCAAATCAAATCCGAGATTTGAGTTTAATTCAGAAAAGGAGACAATGGTTGCCAATGCTAAAAGAAAAAAATATTGCAACTATGTTTGAAAAGAGAAGCCCAAACCGCATAAGTTGCATTGTTTTTCAAGAACATGATCTTACTGAGAGACTCTAAATATATACATAATATGGATTTTGGAACGGATTTTACAATTGAAAAATTAGACTTAAAAATTTTCCAATGCTCCTTCCGGGAGATGTAGGCGGACTATGCAAAGCATATAGTAAATATTGGAGATTTAAAGGCTGGAGAAAGTATGTGTGATTAACTCCTCTATTGGAAGGAGCCACATCTGGGCAACTGATTAGCCAAAATGGAGAGCACTTATACCTGAAAAGGATTCAGTCAGGGATGGGTTGCTGGGGGTTCACAGGGATTCAGGAGAACCTCTAGCTAAGATTCTATGCAGTTTGGAGAACCCCCAAATCCCACTACTCGCTGGCCCCGCCCACCCCACCCCACCCCTCCCAGGAGTCCCCACGCAGCCTATTTTGGATGCAGGTAAGTGCACGGAGACTCGGGGGAGGGCAAAAAACAGCCTACCAGAAGTTCAGGAAGGCTGGAAATGGGCCCGTTTCCGGCCTCCAGAGGGCCTCCGGAGCCTGGGGAGGCCATTTTCACCCTCTCGGAGGTTCAAGGAAAACCTCTGGAGCCTGGGGAGGGCAAACACACACACACACCCCGCCGTGGTGCAGGAGACCGAATAGGCCACGCCCACCATGGCTATGCCCACCCAGCAACCGGGCAGAGAACCCCTTGCCAAAATTTTTGAAGCCCATCCCTGGATTCAGTGGAAACTTTCCACGAAGTACCCTATCTGATTTTCATCTTCCACGGTTCGAGGGTGCTGCATGAAAACTGAAGCATGTCCTGTTACAGTGAACATCTTCTGATCTTGGTTAAAACTAGTTAAAGGAACTTTTCTTACATGTTCGTTTGGCCCATGTGAACTTATTCCACCACGATACATTGGCTAAGCTTCTACAAAGTCCTGAGAGCTTTTGCCCTTTTTATACTCATTGTGAGATTCCCAAAGACTCTCAAGTACCTACAAATTCGTCTGGAAAAATACCAAGTCCCTGATTCATGCCGGTTTTTCTTCTCTTAGTTATGCAGTGCCCGAGCCAGCTGTTTTCGCTGAAAAGAAGTTGCTGACAAGCTGTACGGCTGTACTTTTCAGCTGACTTGCTGTGTGGTCGCAGGTGCTGGTCCCTAACACCAGAGAAGGTGAAACCAAAATGGAATCCAGAATGTTGAGGCCCACCAGCGGCCAGTGAGGAGGTTGGGGAGGAACATGAGGCACTCCTGGAGTCTGGGGAAGGCTCTGATGAGTGCTCTGCGTCAGAGGCAGAGAGGGGGCCAGGGCCGTCCGACAGTTATCAGCTGCCTTCGGAGTCGGACATCAGTGGGGAAGAAGAACAGCTGGAGCCTGTTCCTGATGTGCGCATGCGCAGAGCTGCCAGGAGAAGGGAAGAGCTAAGGAACAAGGGCCGACTCCGGAGTAAAGGCACAGGTGGACAGTGAATGGCCCCTCCCATAGGGAATAAAGAGGAGCGAAAGGGGAGGGGAGTTTGCAGGAGACAATTAGTTCACGTAATTGATTTGTGACTCTCAGAGATTTCTTGCCAAGTTTTGAAGATATCGGCCTGGAAGCTCTCCAAGCCAGATAAGGTCTGTGACTGTAAATTCTCCCTTGAAAGACTTTGCTGGATGTGAATGAGAGGAATTCACAGTAACTTAATAAAAAGGGGTTTTTGTGGGGACAAGGAGTCCTCTTCATGCTCTTGGGAAGCCTAGGTCAGAACACAGAACTAGTGAAGTCCATATTCTATTTCCACAAAGAAAACAAGCAACGGAACTCCTAAAATGCCAGCTGCTGTGGCCTAGAGGTGGAGCTCTTACCTCACAATCAGGAAGTTGTAAGTTCGATCCTAGGTAGAGGCAGATGTAAGGTCTCCTGCATAGGCAGGGGGTTGGACTAGATGACCTGCAAGGTCCCTTCCAACTCTGTTAATCTGTTAAAAGTTTGATTCCCTTATTCCTCTGGACTCAAGTTTCATTGTGAACACAAAAACTGGACAAGATCCTTAGCAATGAAGGTTCCTTGGAGTTTAAAATACGGTCCGTACGGTCACTCATGCTCTCATTATCTCTCGGTTGGATTACTGCAATGCCCTCTACATGGGGCTGCCCTTGGGGTGCACCCGGAGGCTCCAACTGGTCCAGAATGTGGCCACGTGAGTAGTTACGGGTGCATCCCGCTACTCCCATATAACACCACTATTGCGCGAGCTGCACTGGTTGCCAGTAGTCCTCCGGATCCACTTCAAGGTGCTGGTACTCACCTATAAAGCCCTTCATGGCATGGGCCCGGGGTATTTGCAGGATCACCTCCTACCGGCCTCCCACCGCGCAGTGCGCTCACATAGGGCTGCCCTCCTCCGGGTCCCCTCAGCCAGACAGTGTCGGCTGGCGGTCCCCAGGATGAGGGCGTTCTCTGTGGTCGCACCGACCCTCTGGAATGGGTTGCCAACCGGGCTCTGGATGGCCCCCGACCTCCGCATCTTCCGCGCCGACCTAAAGACATGGCTCTTTCAGCAACTTCCCTGATCTGCCGTGGATTTTAACTTGGGGATTTGAATTGGTTTTTAATATTATCTAATTTTATCTATTGTCGGGTTGTTTTATTGTTGTGAGCCGCCCCGAGTCCTACGGGAGAAGGGCGGCATATAAATCTGACAAACAAACAAACAAACTAGGGCAGGGGTGGGCAAATATGGCCGCTTCATGACCTGTGGACTTCAACTCCCAGAATTCCTGAGCCAGGTTGGCTGTCTCAGGAATTCTGGGAGTTGAAGTCCACAGGTCGTAAAAGGACCACATTTGCCCACCCCTGAACAAGGGTAAGGGAGGAGCTTTGAACACATCTTTGAATTAAAACCAATCCATCTGTTATGGCTTGTGCTATGACGAGTTTCTTATATGGATCCATCTTCATATTTCTCATTTCTGCGTTTTCTTGTTTTTCTGTACGAAGAAATTGACCCCAGTACATATTTTTTTTTTAGTTCTCAGTACAGTGATGGGATTTTAAAGATGGTTGTATAAATCAGGGGTGGGTTCTATTTACCTTTACTACTGGTTCGCAACGGGGCCGCTCGCGCAGAAGCTTCTGTGCATGCGCAGAAGCATTTTGATGACGTCACAGTCGGTGGGTGGAGCCTCCCGCCAGTTTTACTACCGGTTCTATAGAACCGGTGCGAAACAGGGGCAACCCACCACTGGTATAAATACAATGCTTTGTTTTATTTATTTATCAAATTTATTGGCCATCTTACTGTAGGGTAACTCGGAGCAGCTTACAATATTAAACGAGACATGTTTTAAAAGAGTCGTGAAGGAGGGTTACAACCAGCACAAACTGCTAGGTAAACAGAATAACAGACACTATTCTAATTAGCTATGTGCCCTTTAGTTCTTTTTTAAACAGATGCATTTTATTTTCTACTAGCTGATAACCCGGCATGGCCCGGGTATTTATTTATCCCAATCCTGTATTAGGATTTTCCCCCTTACCAGAGGGAGCCCCCTTGTGGAGTACTGTGAAGCCGTTACCATGGCAACTCCACTGTGCTGCACAGTAGAATCCATTTTAAGGCAGTACAGTAGATGCCATTTTAAGGCACAACAGGTTGTATCTTAACAGAACACACACCCCGAGCGGTGTTGGGGTGTCTTACCCCCATAGTATTTCTTTCCAGAGAGTAAGTCATCTGTGTACCAAGTTTGGTTAAAACCCCTTAGTTCTTTTTTAAACAGATGCATTTTATTTTCTATTGTATCATTCTTTATGGTTAGGCCTATAAATTACCAGAGCAATTAAGAATATCCTCAGCAAATAAAAATCTTAAAACGTTACCTGGAGCTTGTTGTGTATATCCTTATGTGAAATTAATTTATTGTCTTTTTCTTTCAGGTAATTGGTTTCCAAAGTTCTGTGTTTTTCCAAAAGATCTTCTAACTCCTAAAAACAAAAATTACGATTTATATTAAAGCATATCTCTTTTATAATTATCACCTCAGAGTCCAATTTACAGAATAGAATGCAAGAGTTGGAAGGCAGCTTCTAGGCTTCTAGTCCAACCTTCTGCTCAAGCAGGAAACCCTATACCAGGGATAGTTAACCTTTTTGGTGCTAAGTGCCCAAAGCGTGCACGCGTGCAAATGCATGTGCCCGTGCCCAAATCCCCAAAATGCAATGCAAGCATGTTCCCCATTCATGCACCCTGGGCCCCCCATGTGTGTTCCCCGTGCATTGCCCCGCCACCCCCACGCATGCACCCCGGCTCTCCATGCGCCATTTTGACTACCAGGTTGGTGCAGGCGGCTTTCCAGGCCCAAAACAGGATGTGGGGGCACAGCGCAAGACCACCTGTGCCCCGTTTTGGCCTGGGAAGCGTCCTGCACCAACCTGCACCCCACATACATACACCCCACTCACCCCAGGGCCACAATTGCCCACCCCTGATCTAGATCCTTCTCATAGTTGCTGCTATTGAGCCAGGTACCGTACCTGTGCATTTGATTTTTCTTGCCTAAGGATTGGACCTTAATTTCACAACAAAGAATTGCCTTTTGTTGGATATGGCTTGGTGTACAAATCTGCCAAGAGCTGCCAAGATCCTTCTAGTAATCAAAAACATCCTTTTTTCCCTCCACACCTTGTTCGACAAAACACTCCTGGTTTACAGTCAAGATGCCAAAAGGAAGGGTGAGCATGACCCAGAGGAACAGAAGGAGAAAATGGGCTGGTGCTCTCACCATCTAGAAATCAGAGGTAAGAAACGATGGCCCCTTTACAACCTGTGGACTTCGACTCCCAGAATTCCTGAGCCACCAACAGCATGGCATGGCTGGCTCAGGAATTCTGGGAGTCGAAGTCTACAAGTCGTAAAGGGGCCATTGCAGTGGTGGGTTTCAAAATTTTTTACTACCAGTTCTGTGGGTGTGGCTGGGTGGGCGTGACATGTCTTGGTGGGCGTGGCAGGTGAAGGATACTGTAAAATCTCCATTCCCACCCCAATCCAGGGGAAGGTTACTTCAAAATCCCCATTTCCTCCCGATCAGCTGCGACTTGGGAGGCAGAGAATAGATGGGGGCGGGGCCAGTCAGAATTTTTACTATCGGTTCTCCAAACTACTCAAAATTTCTGCTACCAGTTCTCCAGAACTGGTCAGAACCTGGTGAAACCCACTCTGGGCCATTGTTCCACACTCCTGCCTAGATCGACAACCACATACAAATATGGATGGAACATTCTGTAGACTTGTAGCTGTACCTTTTTTATTCTAGCTTTTTCTTCATCTGCTGTTTTAAGTTTACTTTCCAGGGCTGAAAGGGTTTGTTGAAAATGCTTTTCAGAATCACTCAGTCGTGGTTTCGTATCAGTTTCGTCGTAATTGGCAGATGCTCTTTCTAGATTTTCAGTCAACGGAGGATCGATGGATAAGGGAACCTGTTTTATGGAAGACAACAGAATAGTGAGGTGTATAGGTGTCAGATTTAATCATGCGATGTTTAAACATAGAGATAGTCCTAGACTTACAATCATTCATTTATTGTCACAAGAAAAACACCACAATTAGCTGTTGTTGAGTGAATTTTTTTTATGTTTTTAATGTAATAAAAGTTTAATAAAGTGTTTATAAAAAAAAAAAAAGAAAAAAATGGCTCTCCGATATCTCTTTGAAAGCCTATAGCAGGGTCAGCAACCTGCGGCTCTGGAGCCGCATGTGGCTCTTTCACCCCTCTGCTGTGGCTCCGTCACTCAAAATATGCGTCACAACCGCCAATGTGCGACACCCGCCCGGCACGTGATTTATTGAGCTTTTCAACCCCTGGTAGGCCAACCATGGATAAATCCAAGAAAAGAAAAGTTTCAGAAGAAAACAGAACGTTTAATTCAACTACGTATGCTACTTTTGTGGCTGCTCAAGAAATAGTCAAGCACAGGAAGGGTTTTGTGGCTCCCGGTGTTTTCTTTTCTGTGGGAAACGGGTTCAAATGGCTCTTTGAGTGTTTAAGGTTGCAGACCCCTGACCTATAGTGATGAAGCACCCACAATTTCCAGAGGCAAGTTCTTACAGTAATTAATTGTTTTCACTGTCAGGAAATTTCTCCTTAGTTCCAGGTTGGATTTTCCTCTGACAAGCTTCCAACAATTCCTTCTTATCCTGCCTTCAGGTATCTTCCTGTTCTTCTCTGTCACAGTCCTTCAACTACCTGAAGACAGCTATCCTATCACCCGCTAGTCCTTCTCTACTTACAATTTATTTACAAATTGGTGGGTGTGTTTAAAAAGTATTGTTTCATGCATAAAAAAAAATAATCATAAAATTCATTTTACCTGCTCTTTAAGATCAGCTTCACTTAAAGTGCTGGGTGATCGTTGAGAATCTGCCGGTACGTTAGCTGGAGCTTGTTTCGAAAGCAGCTCGGCAGAAACCGTTGGCGGTACAAGAATTTCAGGCACTATTGGTAAAAACAAGGAAGAGAAAGGAATGCAAGTGAAAGGAAAGAAATTCAATAAGACATCTGTTTTTTAAAAAAACTTGTATCTTTCTGCAAAAGCTAAAAATAGCAACTTGGTGTACTAGCCAAAGGAATTCAATGAATTACCATGGATTACAATATAAATAAAACACAAATTTGCTTACTGAAATTGCTGCGAGAAAATTCAGGATAACATATGTTCGTCCTGCATGTCTTTACTTACCGAAAAATAGTTTACCATTTACACATGCTTACAAACATACATATACACAACACACACACAGTGTGTAAAATGTAAAAAAATGTAAAGAAATATGTATTTCTTTTTTTAAATAAAATACTACCAATTCTCGTAAGTTTCCTTAACGTAAGAGCGCATAAGAGCAAGCGAACATCGTGAGGGAAAGTTTCAAATAGTTTTATTTGCAAAAAGAAGAGTTTGCCATAAATACTCCCCAAATACAATGCGTATTTTTATGCATATATTTGGCAAGAATGCAAGAGGAATAGAAAAATGCTTCATAAAAAAATAATTGTCTGATTTTTAAGGGTAAACAATCCTAATTGATACATTGAAAAATATAAAAATAAAATATTCTGCCTTAAAAAAAAAAAATCAAAGCAGAAAGGTTATGGAAGCCAAATAAATGTATATAGCAAGAATTCTATACATTCTGCAGTTATGCTGATTTGGAAAATGGCTTAGGCGGTATGCCAAACAGATATTGCTTAATTGGAGTCTGTCTACCCTGCACAACCCGGAGTGAATTTGCACGAGGTCTAGCTTTTTTTTCACATTCTATACCGACAGAAGGATAAAATTGCACTATGGTAAATCCATAGCTCAAATCTCCATTCCTCCTCAGAATCAAACATCTAATTCTTGACTTCTTCTCCACTACACAACTTCTCACTAAGTTGTTCACAACATCTCGCTAAATTGTTATAAAGATTATCGGGTAAGGCATCTTGAGAACCCCAAGTACTGGGTAATTTTATACTTATAGGGAAAATATACTGTAATAACCCTTATTATAAGACGGTACTGGTTGGAAACATTATTTTATTAAAGCATTTATAAGCATGAGAATTTCGCTTTCCTTCTGAAAGGTTCAGGATGATTGAATTCATCTTTCATGGGATTATTCCAATCAGTTACAGTGAAGAAACTCAAAGCTTGTGGAGTCTTTTAGAAAGTTTCAAACTAAACTTTCTTTAGTTTCAAAACTTCTGGAAGTTGAAGTTCTCTCACCTTAAAGTTGCCAACTTGGAAAAACACTGGCCTAAGATCAGCGGTGGGTTTCAGATGATGTTACTACCGGTTCGCTGTGTGTGAGCCTGCTTCGCGTGCGTGCCTGGCTTCTACACATGTGCCCAGCCTCAAAAACTTGCCTAAATAGGATAGCATAGAGCCGGGGCAGGTGGGCAAGTGGGCAATTTCTGCTACAGGTTCGGGCAAACCGGTCTGAACCGGCTGAATACCACCTCTGCCTAAGATGCTTCTGCTATACTAATTAAACTAATATATCTCCATCGTAGTGTATATGCCTGTGTATGTAAGTATGAAATAAAAGGAAGGACTAACGTACCTTAATGTCAGACGCAAAGTTTCAGGACTACACACAAAGTTGCCACTAAGATTTTTTGCTCAGGCCTATTCACTAGAATCTACTCATTTAATGGTCAGCACTAAATCAGAAGTGAGGTTTTTTTGGAAAAAGTTTTTTTATTTTATACACAGACAAACATTTAATACATCAATCATTTTTTCCGTGCGACATCTCGGTGTTTCCTCCATAGCATCATCCTTTTGCAAATTCTTCTCTCTTTGTTGTCACCCGATCTGTTACAATATATCTCCAAAAATACAATGTTCTAATCATACCATTTTTGCATAACTATTAGTTAACTTATCTATACCTCTTTTCTAACCAATGATAAAGTTGATCCCATATCTTAAAATATTCTGAATCCTCTCTTTTTTTAATCATCATAGTTAATCTATTCATTTCTTCACGGTCTAATATTTTTTTTAATTACTTCTCCTTCTAGAGGGATTTTCTCTGCTTTCCAATTTTGTGCAAAAACAATCCTTGCAGCTGTTATTACCTGTATAATTAAATATATATTTTCTTTTCTGATTTTCTCTGGAAGGATACCCAATAGGAACAGCTCTGGTTTTAAATCAATAGCACTAAATCAGAGTTAACGGAATTCAAGAGTGGCTGGATTTCGCTTGTGGGAATGTAATGATTCCAGACTGATTCCTCTCTTAACACCGCCCCCAGTAAAGTAGTCAGAAAAACTCATACGAAGACCCACACCCACACACAAATTACCAGTATTTCTCTATTTACCTGTGGAAAATGCCGCCCAAGGAATAGCAGGAGATGTTGTCTGGGGTTCACCGTTTCCATCTTTAAAAAAAATGTCTGCAGCCTGAAAGTGCAAGGCATATTGTTAAACTAGGGACAAGGTTTTCTTCACTGCTCCATCATTCATTTGAAGAATTTCCAAGCAGTGCCACTCCGTTTCCAGTGTGCCTCGTGTGTTCAGCCACACTTCCGAGGGGAGCTTCACAACATAAATGGGCATGAGCATTTATTTAATTGTACTTGGAGTGAACTAAATCAAATCTAATTTTTTTTTCTCCTCAGACTATTTAGGTTTTGCAATGTAGGCCTTACTTGTGGGCTTCGGCTCCCCAGATGCTGGTCATGGCTATTTCATGGCACCATTTTTAATACTATTTTGCAGGGTGGATTTGATTTAAATCGAGTTGATTTAAATCACAATTTAAATCATGATTTAAATCACTAGTAAAAAGGCTTGATTTAAATCAAGTCGATTTAAATCATAATTTTTAAAGAGCAACTGCTACTCCTTTGACCCACTGTTGACTCACCGATAGTCCCAGTGTTGCAGAATATACAACCTCATGCTACATAACTAAGGTCCATTTCATGCTGAATAAAGTAAATTATTTATGTATCTTAAATAGAAAACTATCTTACGATAGATTTTTACCCCAAAAGTTTTTTATTAAAATAAATACGATAAAAATCAAAAAAATCCGATTTTAATCAAAAAAATCCGATTTAAATCAAAAAAATCTGATTTTTTTGATTTTTTTAAAAAAAATCATTGATTTTTATCGATCCTGCTATTTTGGTTGAAAGGCATTTTCATGCTATTTTAACTTTTGCTAACACTTTAGTTGGTCTTGTCATCCGCGTATTTATCTTTCAAAGAGCATATTCATCAATAATCTGATGCTAGAGAAAACAGTCACATCAAAATCTGCCTGGCGCCTTCAACAAATGAATTATATAGTATAGTATAGTATAATACAGAATCAAATAGTGTGACATCTTCCACCTGTTTTACTAGACAGTTACAGATTAGAGTTGGAAGGGACCTTAAGAGGTCTTCTAGTCCAACCCTCTCCTCAAGCAGAAGATCCTATACCCGTGATGGCGAACCTATGGCACACGTGCCAGAGGTGGCATGCAGATCCCTCTCTATGGGCATGCGCACCGGCCACTGGTCTTCGGGTTTCAGTCTCTTCTTCAAAACCTCCAGTGAGGGAGCACCCACAACTTCTGGAGGCAAGCTGTTCCACTGGTTAATTGTCCTCACTGTTAGGAAATTTCTCCTTAATTCTAGGTTGCTTCTCTCCTTGATTACTAGTCCATGAGCATTTAAAAGTGCACTGTTACTTTATCCTGATTGGCTGTTTGTTTATGCCAAAAATATTTTCTTATATAAAAATGTGAAGTTTGGCATAACTTTATATTAAAACATTGGCCCAACGGTCAGGAAATTCACTCTCTTGGCATGGTTCCCCCCCCAACCGGTATAAACCAGCTTCCTGTATTCCTAACTTTTGGCACTCTGTTAGGAAAAAAAAGGGGTGGGGGCAGAGATGAAATGCCACCCCCACAAAAAAATGTGGCACCGGTGACTTTACAGCATGCAATCAACCAGACCCAATTTCCTTCCGCAGCCAGGATTTCAGGCTATGAAGGACTTAAGAAGACCTCCTTCAAGGAAAGAACCATCAAATATCAGGATGCAGAAGTCTGGGACTCCGACAAAATAGGTCACTTTTAAAACACAAGAATAAGCCAATTTGGTAAAGAGGGGGAACAAATATAAGCTAGTCTGCAAAAGCAATCAAAAGATTGAAGCTAAAGATTCCTCAAATGTGCTAAACATTTATAGTCCAGTTCTGAACATTTTGGAGAAATGTTACCTAATGATATTCAGAAAAGTATTTGAATGTCCCGGGCATTTCAAGTGTAAATTGTGTTTTCTTGTCCTTCTTAATAGAATAGAATTCTTCATTGGCCAAGTGTGATTGGACACACAAGGAATTTGTCTTTGGTGCATATACTCTCAGTGTACATAAAAAGACAAGATACATTCGTCAAGAATCATAAGGTGCAACACTTAATGATAGTCATAGGATACAAAATAAGTAATCGAATCATACTAGGAAACAATCAATATAAATTGTAAGGATGCAAGCAACAAAGTTACAATCATGCAGTCATAAGTGGGAGGAGATGGGTGATAGAAACGATGAGAAGATTAATAGTAATAGTAATGCAGACTTAATGAATAGTTTGACAGTGTTGAGGGAATTATTTGTTTAGCAGAGTGATGGCATTCGGGAAAAAACTGTTCTTGTGTCTAGTTGTTCTGGTGTGCAGTGCTCTATAGCGTCGTTTTGAGGGTAGGAGTTGAAACAGTTTATGTCCAGGATGTGAGGGGTCTGTAGATATTTTCCCAGCCCTCTTTTTGACTCGTGCAGTATACAGGTCCTCAATGGAAGGCAGGTTGGTAGCCATTGTTTTTTCTGCAGTTCTAATTATCCGTTGAAGTCTGTGTCTGTCTTGTTGGGTTGCAGAACCAAACCAGACGGTTACAGAGGTGCAGATGACAGGCTCAATAATAATAGCAACTGATAAAACCATAATAAAGTGACATAAATTAGAAACTGGCACATTACAGATGACTGCATAATTATCACATAATCAATTGCTCTGCTTTCGAATTTTGACTGCTAGAGTGTCCTACGTAGCTTTGACTATTGAAAATATCATGGGTGAATATTTCACTATTCCTATTTTCCATACCTCAAATCCTCCAAAATAGTCATCATCCATTTTTCAGGAATACCTAGAGAACAAAAACACAGTAAGAATTAATGTCTCCTTTCTACTCATAATTTATTTTCTTTTATATAACATAAAGTTTGACTCGTCTATTACAGCTGCCTTCAAAATCTAGATTTAATAGTTAACAATACAGTTACAAATGAAGTACAGAATTGGGGCAAATCAGACCCTCAATATAAAGATATATTGCTGGGGTTTTATAAAAAAAAAATTCAGGACACTAGGATGTTGAATGAAAAATATAGAACTCTCGTTTTCTCTTCAAGTATAAGTAGTCCTCGAGTTACGACCACAATTGAGCCCAAAATTTATGTTACTAAGTGAGAAATTTGTTAAGTGAGTTTTGCCCCTATTTTGTGACCTTTCTTGCCCTAGTTGGTAAGTGAATCACTGCAGTTGTTGACTTAATAGCCCGGTTGTTAAGTGAATCTGGTTTCTCCATTGACTTTGTTTGTCAGAAAGTCACAAAAGGAGATGACATGAAATAGCAGTAACAGAGTTGGAAGGGACCTTGGAGATCATCTTGTCCAAACCCCTGCTCACGCAGAAGACCTTGTTGTGGTCCACCAGCAGCCTGCGGAGCTGGCAGCGAAGTCAGCTGAGGAAGAACATGGGCCTGTCCTGGAGGCTGGGGAAGGCCCGGATGGGGGCTCTGCATCAGAGGCAGAGATGGGGCCAGGGCCATCTGGGAGTGATGTGCGGACTCTGGAGCCTCCAGAAGCTGACAGCAGAGAGGCAGAGGAACAGGAGGAGCCTGTTCCTACTGCACGCATGAGAAGAGCTGCCAGAAGGCAAGAGCAGCTCAAGCAAAAAGGACGACTCGGGAGTAAGGCCAAGAGATGATTGGCCCCTCCCATAAGGCTTAAAAGACCAGCAACGGCTCTTGGGCTGTCGGAAAACAACGTTGATAGATTTGTTTCTTGTCTTGCTGCATTTATTTCTTGTCAGTGTCTTCTGCTTCTGAACTTTTGCCAAGAAAAGCCTTTGGCAGGTTGTCTAATGAGACCAAGGTTGGTGATAAGGCTGAAGAATTGTGTTATGAAGAATTTGTTTTGAATTAGTTTGGACTACGCTGAGAATGAGTTAATTCTCAGCTATTCTAATAAAATATGTTTGTTTAGAACTGATTGTGTCTGATAATGCCTACTTGGGCCTAGGTCACACAGACCTATACTAGGGATTCGAACCGCCAAACTGCCAACCTTTCTGATCGACAAGCTCAGCGTCTTAGCTGCTGAGCCACCTCGAGACATTGCAACCGTCATAAATATGAACCAGTTTCCAGGCATCTGAATTTTCATCATGTCATCATGGGGATGGCTGCAATGGCCATAAGTGTGAAAAATGGTCATAAGTCACTTTTTACAGTGCTATTGTAACTTTGAACTGTCAACCATCATAAGACGAGGACTACCTGTGCTCAGTTGCTAAATGAAAGGTTATAAGTCAAGGATTGTCTGTTTCTTTGGTTGCTAACAAAATGTAAACACCTATTGAATTGAATCCTGGTGACTGCATCTATGCTCCCTCAGCTGTAGAAACTGACTGAGTGACTACTACCTCTTAGATCAAACTATACTACAGGTTATTGCTGTGAAAAAAATATGTACAGTGCCTTCTACTTTTGGAGGAAAGGCAGGATACAAATCTAGTAGAGATATAAAATTAAAACTACCTAATTTGGAAGTTTATCCACCTGTTCAGAAAAACAGGTAATGGTACACAACATTTTAGGTAGATTAATAGGGTGAAAAGAACAATCTCATAACTATGCTTTCCTATAACAGTTAGCTTGTGTTTATTCAGGGGTTCTATGTAAGATATATTTAAATAAGCAATTTCCTGCCAGCTGCCAGTTTATACAAATCCAGAAATATTCCTTCAAAATTCCAGATGTGCACACTATTCTTAAAGGAATGCCCAGCCCTTATTGAGCCAAGGAAAATAGATGCTTATTCCTTTTTCAGAAACTTAAACTTGATTTGTTAATTATTGCGAAACATATTTTTCACGCTATATTTTGGTATATTTCAATATACCATTTTCTGACCGTGAGAACTTTAGACCTTGGAATACTGCATCCAATTCTCGTCACAATACAAAGAAGATATTGAGATGTTGAGAAAGTGTGCCGAGAAGAACAACTAAGATGATTAAGAGTTCGGAGGCTACATTGTATGACAAAAGGTTGAGGGACCGAGATACGTCTAGCCTACTGAAAAGAACGATTAGGAAGGACGCGGTAGCTGTCTTCCAGTAGTTAAGGAGCTGCCACAGAGAAGAGGGGATTGATTTATTCTCTAGAACAGTGATGGCAAACCTTTCAACTTCACAGTTGAAATTTAAACTATGTAGATGGCCTTCTTTCCACTACTGTTGGGCGCAAGAAACCAGGAACAGGAGGGGAGTTTGAGGCAATAAAAGTTAAATTTCATGCTAGCTATACACAAGAATCTGTTCTACTAACAGTCAAACGAGATTGGTGCTAGATGACAGTCAATGGAATTCACAGATGGGGAATTTAGGTCTCTTGTGGGAATGTAAGTATTCTAAACTGATGATGCATTTAACCCCTCCCCACCTGCTCATCTCCTACAACTAAGATCAAATGGAGAATTACTTGCTTATCTTCTTCTGTCTTCCTTACCAAACTGTCTGATAAGTTTTATATTATTAGTCTTGGACTAGAGCCTCTTATTTGTAGTTTATACCGTTTATATAAATATTCTGAAAAGGAGACCAGTTTGACTGCAAGCTGTTCCATCGGGGTGGTTGATACGGTGTTTACATTTTATGATTTTTGGTGCACCGTGAAAGATCATAATTTTTTTTAAAAAAATCAATACAGGCCACCTTAACCTGGATTTTCTCACAGAAAAGTGGGAAATCTGCAAATAAGTATTATTATTTTCTTCAACTAAAAGATGAAGCAATAAAAAAGCATTAAAAGGGGAAAAAAAACATGATAATGTTTCTCAGACAAATACTGATTTTTTTTCTCTTCGTCCCTAACTCTACGGATTTCACATCTTAAGATGTTGCTCACTTTTTTAAAAAAAAAATTGCTGAGGTAAATGGAAATCCACAGCTACCTTTTTTCAAAATAGGCTAATCTTTTAATGTAGATAACCATCTCTATGTCTCCAAATGGCACAAAGATTATAATGAAACTCAAGAGCGCATTTTTATTTTCAGCAACGCAAAGCGAGAGACGAACATGGGAAAAAAATCAGAATTGCCTAGTCTAGAGTAAAGTGATTTCGAGCAAGCTATCCTTCATCCCTTTACCAATTCCAGATGTTCCATAATTATTTACAGCTTAGGCTGGCTAAATATAGATCTAAATGTTATTTTGTACGATTTGACATACATACATTAAAAAAAAAAGGAAGAAAATACCCCCAAGACTTATAAATGCTACAATTAATTCTAAAGGATATAAACTACAAGTGAAATAATTCTCAATGACAGCAAACGTCTGTTTATTATAAAGAGACTTAATAAAGAATTATTGCAACACAGCAACAAAAGAAAGTTCTCGTTACAAATATGCTGATTTATACTTTGATGCTTTAGAGACGGTTTTTTTCCCCATTTCTGAAATATTTTAGGTAGGAACAAGAAACAGAGAACAAGAAGAAACAGAGCTTTTTAAGCTCAATCGTAGCATATATATCACAGAAATGCATGTTTATTTTTTTATTTTTTTATAAAACCCTGAAAACAGCATTCCCCCCCCCCCCATTTTCTCTATTTTACCAGATCTTAATCTTAATCCGCAGAATGTAAACGTTCTGTCCCAACAATCTACGGCATTAATTCTGATCTTCTTTCCCTTTTAAAAAACGATACCAAAATATATCTTGAATCGTACATGCATGTGTATAGCATGTTAAAATATTTCAATTTCTGAATTTGAAAAAAAAAAAAAATCACACAATTCTGGAAACATGATTGCTTCCTGATCTGCACAATTACCCTTACAAGTAATAAAGAAAAAGCACACGCCAGCATGAATTTCTTCGTATCTTAAGAGCGACGTGGGTTTTGCAACTGCGTGAAATTAAGTTCCAACATCACCAGGCATATTTTTGCCTTAGCCCATGTTCTTAACAGCATCGCTAAACAGAAAACAGTCAAGCTTGATTTTATCCATCCATTGGAGTGGCTTGGTTTCCTTTACACACTTATGCACTTGGGGAAAAAAACAATTGCTACCAACCTGCCTTCCATTCAGGATCTGTATACTGCACCTGTCAAAAAGAGGGCTGTGAAAAAATCTACAGACCCCTCGCATTCTGGACATAAATTGTTTCAACTCCTACCCTCAAAATGACGCTATAGAGCACTGCACACCAGAACAACTAGACACAAGAACAGTTTTTTCCCGAATGCCATCACTCTGCTAAACAACTAATTCCCTCAACACTGTCAGACTAGTTACTAAGACTGTATTACGATTATTCTTCTCTTTCTTACTAGTATCTATCTCTTCCCACTTATGACTATACAACCAGGTTGCTTTTATCTTTACAATTTATATTATTTTATTTAGTTTACTAGTATGATTTGATTGCTTATTTCGTATCCTATGACTATCACTAAATGTTGTATCTTATGATTCTTGATGAATGTATTTTGTTTTTATGTACACTGAGAGCGTATGCACCGAAGACAAATTCCTTGTGTGTCCAATCACACTTGGCCAATAAAGAATTCTATTCTATTCTATTAAGAAGGTCAAGAAAACACAATTTACACTTGAAATGCCCGGGACATTCAAATGCTTCTCTGAATATCATTAGGTAACATTTCTATTCTATTCTATTCTATTCTATTCTATTCTATTCTATTCTATTCTATTCTATTCTATTCTATCCTATCCTATCCTATCCTATCCTATCCTATCCTTGAAAAGAAGGACTAGGAGTGACAGCAGTGTTCCAATATCTCAGGGGCTGCCACAAACAAGGAGGAGTCAAGCTATTCTCCAAAGCCCCTGAGGGCAGGACAAGAAGCAATGGGTGGAAACTAATCAAGGAGAGAAGCAACTTAGAACTAAGGAGAAATTTCCTGACAGTGAGAAAAATTAATCAGTGGAACAACTTGCCACCAGAAGTTGTGGGTGCTCCAACACTGGAAGTTTTTAAGAAGATGTTGGATAACCATTTGTCTGAAGTGGGGTAGGGTTTTCTGCCTAGGCAGGGGGTTGGACTAGAAGTCTCCAAGGTCCCTTCCAACTCTGTTGTAGAGAAAGTCATTGCAAGGTAAATCAATTTGCTCCTAGCTTGCTCTAACGATTCCTGATTGAAGGGAAAGGTACCTGTGAAGTCCTGAAGTTTATTTTTTCTTCCTTTATTGTTCGTCTCGAACATGCGAGCTCAAAGTCTGTGGAGCTAGGCAGGGGACGAGCCTTGCAAATAAAACATATCAGATTAAGCCAAATCTAGTGGAACAGGTTAAACTAGTCAAGTCCTGTCCATTACATCATCTCAGTCAATCAGATCACCCACAAGTGGTATGTCAAGTCATGTTCAGGCAGTTTGCAAATGGCTTCTTCTTACTTAAACCATGCAGACCGTTGATAGCACACTCAGACCAAAACTGGGAAAGTGTCATCTTAGAACAGGGGTGTCAAACTCAAGGCCGGATGGGGGCCATGATGCAGTCATATCCGGCTCACAGATCTGTCCTGGTCTACCCAATGTGAAGAGTAAACATGCCAGCTGTTTGGGGAGTGGTGTCAAGCTGGCCATGCCCACCCAGTTGGCCACACCCATCCAGCCTGCCATGCCCAGCCCCCCCCTCCCCGAGGTCAACCACAGCCCTGATGTGGCCCTCAATGAAATTGAGTTTGACACCCCTGTCTTATAACATAACGTAAAGGTAAAGGTTCCCCTCGCACATATGTGCTAGTCGTTCCCAACTCTAGGGGGCGGTGCTAATCTCAGTTTCAAAGCTGAAGAGCCAGCGCTGTCCGAAGACGTCTCCGTGGTCATGTGGCCAGCATGACTAAACGCCAAAGGCGCACGGAACGCTGTTACCTTCCCACCAAAGGTGGTCCCTATTTTTCTACTTGCATGTTTTACGTGCTTTCGAACTGCTAGGTTGGCAGAAGCTGGGACAAGTAACGGGAGCTCACCCTGTTACGCGGCACGAGGGATTCGAACTGCTGAACTGCTGACCTTTCGATCGACAAGCTCAGCGTCTTAGCCGCTGAGCCACTGGGTCTTAGAACATAACTGCAGTCAAAGGAGGCAATAAAAACGCACAAGAGCTTGGTCTTAAATGACTCTACCCCTCCTAGGTAATGAATTAAAAATCAAGGAATCATCAAGGGGAGAGGTGAAGGTTGATACACAGTCGTATACTCCTGGTTGGAAAATATGTAAGGAGGTAATAAGGGGCCCCTCAAAGCAGAATGATCGGAATTCGTCTGAATTAGGGATGATGACAGATGTGCTGTGAAGGACATCTGTCCGTGAGTGGCAGTTAAGAATATAATTACACCAATTTTTCCTTGAGATGGACAGACTTCAAAGGCTGATCAAGGAATGTGCTTCCTATCGTTGGAAAAATCACTTCAAGCTATGGTTAGACAAACTAATAAATAGCAGAGTTGGGATTTTTTTTATTGGCGATCACCATTCTTTTTCTTTTTTTAATTTGTTTTATTATATAAAATATAAAGAAAAAACAAATAGAAATAGGAAATTAAGGGAAGGAAAAGAAGCGAAAAAGGGGGTGGGAGATACAAGGGGAGGAAAAGGGGGAAAATGCATTGACTTCCGCCTCTTAGCACAATACAAGATAAAAACACTCCCAACTTTTTGCTTTTACACATGAATATATAACTAGCTATTTCTATAACGGCAATTTTTTCTGATCAACAAAGTCAAAGGTTTTTTTTCCGTCACAAACACAAAATCGAGATGTGATATCCAAATGAAATAAATCATCAATCTTTCTTAACATAAAGTAACGTAAGTCCAAGCATCCACCAATTTTCTGCCATATGTATGCACTATATAAACAGTATTTAACAGATCAGCTTTCATGCTTGGTCCTCAAGAGATTCAGAAGAGGGGGGTCAGTCCAGAACAAACTAAAGCAGAAAATATAGGGGGAAAGAATGAAGATCAGGAGATAAAAAGGACTGAGCCACCCCAATATATCATAACGAATGGCAACCTGTATCCTGTTCAAGCCATACCTGTTCTGCCCCAGCTACGGACCCCAAAGAACGCAGCACACACAAAGTCCGTTCAAACCTTAGTTTACTAAATAAACCAGTTTTTTACAACAACGGCTGTTAATTAACTGCATTAACAGCCGCCAAGAATTCAAAGAATAATACGGAAAGCTTACTGTGGTTGGCAGAATGCCCAGAAGCAATTTGCAGGAAGCTGATAAGATAAGCAAGACAAGACACGAAGGTATGTGAACGAAGTTGTTCCCTGCAAATTGCTTCAGTCGGCATTCCTCCTTAAATAGGCTAAGGAAGTGGCCAATTAGCCCCAAGCCTTACTCTCAAGGAGACCTCCTCCTGAGGAGCCACTCCTGCCTTTTGGCAGCTCTGCGCGCCCGTGCATCGAGAAGAGGCTCCTCCTCTTCGTCCTCCTCACTTATGGAAGCTTCTGGAGGTTCTGAAGGCCCTAGCTGAATCCCCGCCTCTGGCACCACAGCTTCTCCAGCCTCCTCATTGTCTGACTCGAGTGCCAGTTGCCCAGGCTGCTGGTGCAGCACCACACCAGCCTCCTTGCTCTCTGAATCAGCTACTAGCTGCACAGGCCGCTGACGGGCCACAACAGTACCAGAAACCCAATGGACTATTGTAAAGGGCACTCTTTAGCAAACTATTATGTCCTACAACCGTGATGGCAAACCTATGGCACCCCTGCCAGAGGTGGCACACAGTGCCCTCTCTGTTGGCACGCAAACCATCACCCTAGGTCAACCCCGCCATGTATGCATGCACGCCTCCCACTGGCCAGCTGGTCTTTGCGTCTCTGCCGCGCCTGCATGGAGGGCGGGGCACGTGGGGGGAGCCACGTGCGCCTGCGCAGGGGGTGGAGCACCTGCGGGGGGCATGCACCTGCATGGGGGGGCAGGCTGCGTGAGGGGGGCCACATGTGCCTGCTCACAGGGCCGCGTGCGTCTGCGCGGGGGTGCATGCTGCGGGGCCACGCACGCATTGCATTTTGGGGTTTTGGGCACACACGCACACAGCCAGGCAATGTCGGCTGGTGACCCCCATGGGCAGGGCCTTCTCTGTGGCAGCTCCTGCCCTCTGGATCGATTTGCCCCCGGAGATACGAAGGATATCGGATCTCCGGGTCTTTCGCCGTGCCCTGAAAAATTTTCTTTTCCATCAAGCAGGGCTGGAGTGAAACCCCCCCCTTTTTTTAATTTTTTAGTTTTTTAGCTTTTAATTTGTCAGTGGGTTTTAATTCGAATTGTTTTAAATTTGGGCCAAAGTATGTAATTCTTTTAATAATTTTAAATTTTGTATTGGTATGTGTTTTAGTTCTGGCTGTGCACCGCCCTGAGTCCACTAGGAGAAGGGCGGTATACAAATTGAATAAAATAAATAAATAAATAAATTTGCACGCACACTTTGGGCACACGGTCTGGAAAAGGTTAGCCATCACTGTCCCATAAGAAGAGAAGCCAAGAAGTATAATTCAAGGTTGGTATTATTTTCCTCCTGTTTGTTTCAACTGTTGTTCACTTTCTAGGCCCAGCATAAAAACTGGATCCCTCTGGAGACGGCTTGATAACATCAAGAAAGTTCAAAAGCTACAATTCTATTAAGTCTTGGCTGATCCACAATGTGATAGCAATAAGTTCTCCTCTGGAGCACCATTGCCTTAACCCAGCATATCCATGAAAAGAGACAAAAGAAAAACAGCATGTCTCTTAACCACTGCATTATATTTCAATTGACAGGCTCCCTTGGTTATGCAATCTTGAAAACTGCTGGTCATTTTTTTGCATTCTTCCTGCTCATGCAGATAATACAGATACCGTATTTTTCAGAGTATAAGACGCACCGGACTATAAGACGCACCTACGTTTTTCGGTGAGGAAAACCAGAAAAAGAAATCTGCCTCTGCCTCCCAGCAATTTTGCCTCCTTGCAGCAAACAGCCTGCTTTACTTTCATTTTCATTTTCAGCATAGCTTGATTAGCACAAAGGGGGAAAAAATATGCTCCCGCAATTTACTTCCTTGCAGCAAGCAGCAGAGGCCCGCATAAAACGGCTGAGAGCAAAACAGCTGAGAGTCGGTTGGCAGATCCAATCAACTTGTGCTAATTAAGCTGTGCTGAAGCTAAAACGAGCTGTTTCTTCTTGCTGCTTGCTGCAAGGAGGTAAATTGCTGCAAGGCAGAGGCCAAAGGGTGGGGGCCAGTGTGTGGGTGAGGCTACATTCGGTATATAAGAGGAACCAAAATTTTCACCCCCTTTTAAGGGGGGGGAAGGTGCATCTTATACTCCAAAAAATACGGTATTTGTGAAATCCTGTGAAGATGAGCCAAGTCATGCTTCTACGTTACTCAAAAGTGCTTTTTCAAAAGGCAACTGTACGTCCTTTGTTTTTCCTTGAAGACGTTTCGCTTCTCATCCAAGAAGCTTCTTCAGCTTCTGAAGACCATGACTGAAAATCCCCATAGACACTTGTGGACTTTTTTTTTGGAAAGCAAAGTCAGGGCATTTTTGGAGCAATTCTGCTTTCCCTAAAGAATCCCTCCTGCTTTCCATTGTTTGACCTCTTCGATCAATTCAGGAAAAAAGAAAAGCAATTGCAAGTTGCATGAAATAAATAAAAAAAAAGTTTCGTTTCTCATCCGAGAAGCCTCTTCAGTTCTTCAGAACAAGAAGCTTTTTGTTTCTTCAAAGAAAAACAAAGAAAGCCCAGTTGACTTTTGAAAAAGCATCTTTGGGACAACCATGACCTGGATGTCATATCGTCACGGCTACCGGCTCGGCCGAACCGGGAGGAACCCATCACTGCTCCAGTCCCCTAAATCATCTTTGTTACTCTATATTCAATAAATGTTTTTGTGGATACTTCAGACTGCCTGCAAACTGAATAGGGCCTTTCCATGATGCACCTTTAACCATATAGTAGTGATATCCCACAGGGATGATATTATTATTATTATGTTAATCTTTAGTGAGATTCACAGCCTTTAAGGCTGGTTAATAGCTCAGCAGCTCGAGTCCTAACCAAGGACCTAGGAACTGTTAAGGTATCGTCGGAGGATGTAAGCTGTTCCGAGTAAGGTGGTTTTTTGTAGAGTCAAAATGTTCAAGTCCGGCAAATTTAGAATTTCTAAGTAGCGGGGTAGCCCTTTGGGTATTGCTCCAAGGGCTCCAATTACAATCGGGACAACACACAATTTCTTTTTCCACAGTCGCTCAACTTCAATTTGCAAGTCCCGGTACTTTGTGATTTTTTCTTGCTGCTTATCTTCAATCCGTGCATCACCAGGTATTGCAATGTCAATGAGCCATACTTTTTTCTTTTCAACTATTGTTATGTCAGGTGTGTTGTGGACCAAGTGCCTGTCAGTCTGAATCCTAAAGTCCCACAAGATCTTGAGTTTCTCATTCTCTAAAACTTTCTCAACCTGATGTTCCCAGTGGTTTTTGCTGTACTCAAATCCAAACTTCTGGCACAATTTCCAGTGAATGATCTTAGCAACGCGGTCATGGCGTTGTAGGTAGTCAGTTTGTGAAATTTTGCTGCACTCACTGATCAGGTGGTCGACTGTCTCATCTTTCTCATTGCAGAGGCGGCATTTGCTGTTGGTGGTAACATCATCATTATTATTATTATTATTATTATTATTATTATTATTATTATTATTATGGAATGACATGCACTTTTTTTCTATAAACCTTCTATTCATGAGCCAGGATCTGCCAGCATAGAAATCTGATCTTGTGAAGTGATGGACATTATACACGAAAAAACATGCATTCCACAAGACCATGAAATACATGAGCTTCAGTCGTAATTTGCTGTCTGCCGAATGAGTTACCAACACAATCTTGTCTGCTGATGTCAAAAGAATTTCCAGTTCCACCTCATCGTTAGTAAGAAAACCTTCAGATGCTTTGATCAGGAACAGCATGAACTGATCTTCTTGCAACAGGACAAATTATCTGAGATGTTCCTAATAAATGAAGGGAAGCTCGTCTTATAACCGCTGAACAAAACTGACAGTTTAATTAAAAGGTAATCTAAGGCACAGCGCTTACGCACTCCCAAAATATGAAAGCAATTTGCATTCCATGATTATGAAAAGTGCTGGAGAAAAAGATGACATTTCCAGAACAATCAGCTGCAGGTTGATATCGTTACTTCTTGTAGGAAAAAAAGAGTTAGGAAGAGTACTTGTTTATGTACAATTAGGATAGGAAGAGAAAACTGAAGTCTGCGATTCTAATAAAGTCTCAAGGGTATGAGGAAACATTTTTTCCACTGCTTGATTGTCGGTTAAATGAAATGCATGGAGGTTAAACTATACTTGGATTCCAGAACAGCCTTGATGGCAGGGTGGATTTGATTTAAATCAAGCCAATATAAACCATGATTTAAATCATGATTTAAATCACTAGTAAAAAAAAGGCTTGATTTAAATCAACTCGATTTAAATTGTTATATATATATATATAGTTTTTTTTTAATTTTTCAATTACAAACTTAAACATCTCTGTGCAACATCATTCACCATTTTCTATCTCATTTGCATTCACATAACATTATTTCGCTAAGCTTAATATTATATTATACATTTAAACATTATAAAACTCTCCATTTTCTTCTTAATATCTTATAATAATACATTTTAACATTAAACATCCATATTCTACATATCTATATCTATCTATCTATCTATATATACCATTTCATTTTTATTTACATCTTTATCTTAATATATTTTTACTTTCTCTTTAATCTTCATTTCCAAACTCCTTTTTTATTCTCCAGCCATTGATAAAATACCTCCCATATTACATAATATTCAGTTTGTTCTTTCTCCTTAATTGCTAATGTTAGTCTGTTCATTTCTGTAATTTTGTTGCTTGCTTACGATTTATATTGATATTGTTTCCTGATTGCTTATTTGTACCATATGACTATCATTAAGTGTTGTACCTTATGATTCTTGACTAATGTATCTTTTCTTTTATGTACACTGAGAGCATATACACCAAGACAAATTCCTTGTGTGTCCAATCACACTTGGCCAATAAAGAATTCTATTCTATTCTATTCTATTCTATTCTATTCTATTCTATTCTATTCTAATTCTATTCTATTCCATTCCATTCTATTCTGCACATTCTAATATTTTCTTTATCACCTTCTCATCAATGGGAATCTCTCCACTTTCCTAATGTTGTGCAACTACAATTCTAGCTGCATGAATAATCAAATATACATTCTCTTTGTTATAAATTTTAAAGAGCAGCTGTCACCTCTGTCCCGCAGCGGCTCCTCCTCTGACCCGCTATTGACTCACCGACCGCCCCATTCACTTCAATGGGATGGCTGGTGATGCGGCAGTGACATAACAAAGTGAGGGACGTGGCGGGCAGCAGGTGAGTGGATGCCCGCTAACAGGCACTGCCATGATGGATCTGAAACGACAGGTGCTCTTTAATATTATATTTATAAGCTGCTTAGAAGGTTTCACTTTCATTTTTACTGCTTGCCCTTCCTCCTCACACTTAGAGCCTGGTGGTACAGATACATTTCTCTTCAAAAGAATCATAGTTTGTAGTATACATAGGTTTGAAACAATGGGATAAAGGATAAACTTTGTTTTAGGATTTATGTCACGGTTACTGTAAAATTGCGTGAATGCATCAATGCGGTGCATGTTATCTCAGGTTGCAGAGCTTGGATTCATTGAATGAGTTTACCAAAAATGTAAATATTGCAGAATATACAGCCTCATGCTACATAACTCAGCTCTATTTCATGCTGAATAAACTAAATTATTTATGTATCTTAAAGAGAAAGCTATCTTTTGATGGATTTTTACTCCAAAAGCATTTTATTAAATTGGATAAAAATAAAAAAAAATCCAATTTAAATCAAAAAATCCGATTTAAATTTGAAAAAAATCCATTTTTTTTATTTTTTTTAAAAAAAAATCATCGATTTTTATCCACCCTGATGCTGAATACATTATTAATGTATCTTAAATAGAAATCTATCTTTAGATAGACTTTTACTCCAAAAGCATTTTATTAAAATAAATTTGATAAAAATCAAAAAATCTGATTTAAATTTTAAAAAATCTGATTTAAATTTTTAAAAATCCGTTTTCTTTTTCTTTTGTTTTTTTAATCATCAATTTTTATCCACCCTGCTTGATGGTCTCTAAAGAAAGTAAATCAAGAACAGCACCTCAAATTCCTTGTTACTTTCTTAGGGGAATCTGGATGTAGGCAGGGGAGTTTGGTGTAACCCAAACCTGCATATCAAAATAATGTTGCTAATATCCTAATGGAAGCTTCCAATTAAGCAATGATTTGGTTGGGAGGCAGAATAAAATTGGCCAATCAAAAATAATTTATACCGTATGAGCACCTGATAAAATCCTTCTCAAAATAAAATCTTATTTGTCACCTAATTAGAAAACAGACTGTACATTACAGCTTAAAATTCATATTCTTAGTCCAGATAAGTATTTATCCATTTGTTTAAAAACCTCAACTGCTTCTGTTAGCACACAGATCTGCTATTATGATAAAGAGAGCCAAGTTTGGTCCAGTGGTTAAACTACCAGGCTAGAAAGCAGGAAGTCATGAGTTCAAGTCCCATCCTAGCTATGAAAACTAGCTGGGTGACCTTGTGCTAGCACTAGTTAGTCTCTCTCAGCCTGACGTACCTCACAGGATTGTTGTTGTAGGGAAAATAGGAGATAGGAAGGTTTGTAAAAATAAATAAAATATGCAACGTGCCCTAACCCTAAGAAATGACCTTGTTTCAAGGGTGAAATCCAGCCGGTTCTGACAGGTTCTGGAGAACTGGTAGCGGAAATTTTGAGTAGTTTGGAGAACCGGCAAACACCACCTCTGGCTGGTCCCAGAGTGGGGTGGGAATGGGGATTTTGCAGTATCCTTCCCCTGGAGTGGGGTGGGAATGGAGATTTTGCAGTATCCTTCCCCTGGAGTGGGGTGGGAATGGAGATTTTGCAGTATCCATCCCCTGCCATGCCCACCAAGCCACGCCCACAGAACCGGTAGTAAAAAAAATTGAATTTCACCACTGCCTTGTTTGATTATTTTAACATAAAAGCAGACCCTCAGAATTTCTCTATGAGTTACTTAGCAGCTATTTCTGGAAAAAGTGACCATATAATGTAATGTAATAATAAATGTAATTGTAAAATTTTTGAAAAAATGTTGTACGTTGTCCAGAGTAACTTTCCAAGCGATGGGCGGCCATATAAATGTGACCAGCAAATGATGAATGCATTAAAACTAGTGTTATTTATTTACTTCGGTGATGTACGTGCCTTTCAATTCCAAAAAGGCGCTAAGCAGTTTACATAATACAAAAATAAAAACACAAAATATTAAGGGGAAAATTGAATAAATTTAAAAAAAAAAAACAACAGACCCAAGCATACAGAAAAACAAGTTTTGCTAAGGAAAAGTTTGCATAACTTCCCGCAGTCCTGCTCCAGTGACTGTAGCTTGGCGCTTTTTCAGCCTTGTTAATCATGGTTTGCAAACCACAAAGACCACATTTGCATATCGCACTAAGCAAAAACAAACCACACATACGATGTGTGAGACTCGCTGTTCAAAAAGATGCACAACTTTTTTTCTTTTTTGGCAATGAATTTTTATTTCGGTCTTTTGGACCAACGTAAGAATTCGTGTAAAACTTAACAACCCTAAAAAAAATTATACGCTACATCCATATATAAATAATTTTACATAACACACACAGAGAGACAAATTCTGAAAAATTCCTATTAAGAAAAAAAAAAAAGATCTGACCTTAAGATCAGAATGCAAAATCAGAGCGAGAATATTTCTGGCTCATGTGGTACAGTGGGGCAGCGCCATCCAGATTTTACAGAATACAAAACCAGAATACAGAATTGGAAGAGACTTTAGAGATCTTCTAGCTCAGTGATGGCTAACCTTTTTACCGTTGCGTGCCAAAAGTGGGGGGAGCGCGGGGGGGGTCATGTGCACATGTGCCCACACCCATAATTCAATGCCCCTCTGGGCCCCGCGCATGCGCGCACAATCCCCCTGCGTTTACCCCCCCGTTTTTGGCACACAACAGCAAAAAGGTTACCGGTGGGCCCGGGAGGCCCGTTTTTCGCCCTCCCCAGGCTCCAGAGGCTTTCTTGGAGCCTGGGGAGGGCAAAAACAGCCTTCCCCATCCCCCAGAGGCCCTCTGGAGGCTGGAAATGGCCCGTTTCCCAGCTTCCAGTAGGCCGAGAAGGCCTGAAAATCAGCTGGTGCTGAGCTAGGGCAATACTCACGTGCCCAGATATGGCTCCGTGTGCCACCTATGGCACGTGTGCCATAGGTTCGCCATCACAGTTCTAGCCCAACCTCCTGCTCAAGCAGGAGAATCCAAACCACTCCAGTATTAATGCTACAGAGCAGCAATTGGCCATTTTGAAAAATCCTTTTACTATAAAGACAAGACAAGAGTAGTAAGTTTCTGTACGCTCCAGATTTAATAATATGTAAAGGACTGGCAAAAGTATATTTACTATAATAGTATACGGGTCCCCCTTTCGTTTACATTTAGTACATTTTAATCACTATAACGTATGAATTTCTTGTTTGATTTTAGTAGCACTTGGATTTTTCTACCTTTTTATGATGTTTCGGTAGTTTATATCTCACCGCAAAAATAAAAACAAATTCAAAATTTACACAAAATTAAGTGTAAATATGGCCTGGCATATCCTGGTTAAGTTTGAGCACTATGAAATCTATAAGCAGAGATGTGGAGCCATCTAACTCTCATTTAAAGTGACTATAAATGTCACTTAAGCTTAAACAATAGAAAAAACTGTACAAGGAACTAAAGAATTATAAGAAGAAATGAAAATGAAAGTTGCAAGTTATATAAAGTTATATTTATATTTAGACAGAGAGAGAGAAAGAAAGAGGGAGAGAGGAAGAGAGAGAGAGAGGGGAAGAGGGGAAGAGAAAGAGAGAGAGAAAGAAAAAGAGAAAGAGAAAGAGGGAAAAAGAGAAAGAGAGAGAGAAAGAAAAAGAGGGAGAGAGAAAGAGAAAGAGAAAAGGAAAGAGAGAAAGAGAAAGAGAGAGAGACTAAAAAAACAAAGAACAGCATGGATCTTAAAGAATAAAGCACAACATACAACATGGAATAGGAGCACAGCATCGGAGAGCAGGAAAACACAAAGCTTTGCCAACTTTTATGGGAACAAATTATGAGACTGGAGAAGCATTAAAGCATCACCGCCAGAGAGTTTGAGAAGGAACTATTTTCAGATGAGCTGGAGAAAAACTACAGAAACTGGTAGAATCGTTTAAATCTGTTCAAATCTTAGAAAAGAGACATCTGTCTATAACAGAGGTGTCACTCAAGGCCCGCGGGCTGCATCCGGCCAACAGAGTGCTTAGATCTGGCCCGCAGGGCTGTCCTGAAAACCACAAAACACCAGTCCGTGATGCCTCTGCCAGCGAAAACGGAGCTCATGAAGACCGCATATGGCACTCCCGAGCGCCATTTTCACTGGCAGAGGGTTGTAGGAGGCCATCGCAGCCGAAAACAGAGCTCGCGAGTCCGTTTTCGCTGGCAGAGTTCTCAGGCCACCACAGGCACCCCCAACACGAGTGACGTTGAGCTGGCCATGCCCACCCGAGGTCAAACACAACCCTGATGCGGCCCTCAATGAAATTGAGTTTGACATCCCTGGTCTATAACTATGATGAAGCCAAAAACGATATACAACATAAGGAGTAGAGTTTGCACTGCCCTACACATTTTACTACTCTCCCCCAATCCCAGGACATCTGTGATTGATAGTTCGTCACTGTCAATCACTGGTTTACAGTTGAGAACTCAAAAATAATTAAGTTCCTGAACCAGAGGATCAATTATAGCTAGAGCAAGGGTCAGCAACCTGCGGCTCTGGAGCCGCATGTGGCTCTTTCATCCCTCTGCTGCGGCTCCGTCACTCAAAATATGCGTCACAACCGCCAATGTGCGACACCCGCCAGCGGGTGCGATTTATTGCGCCATGGATAAACCCAAGAAAAGTTTCAGAAGAAAACAGAACGCTTAACTCAACTACATATGCTAGTTTTGTGGCCAGTCAAGAAATAGTCAGGTATGGGAAGGGTTTTTGTGGCTCCCGGTGTTTTCTTTTCTGTGGGAAACGGATCCAAATGGCTCTTTGAATGTTTAAGGTTGCAGACCCCTGTCCCAGTTGATGGGATGTGGCATGTTGGTTGGAAGAGTCTTTAGATCAGAGATCCTAGTTTGCATAGGATAGCATGAGAATAGCTGGGCAAAACTGAGGTTGCGCTCTGGGCCACTAAGCCCTCCAGGAAAAAAAAATAATAATAAAAAAACCCAGAGGTTTGCAGACAGGTGTGGGAGCACCCAAGAGGTAGCATCTGATTAGAAAACTTCACCTGTCCCCGATTCCTCTTCCTTGGGTGCCCCACAAAAGAGCCTTGCCCAGCCTTGCCCTTATCCACGATTACGCCCTATATTTATTTTTTATTTTATTTATTTGTCAAGCGTATCTAACAGATAAAAAGTATAGAACGTGATTATGAATACATGGCGTGGATATTATTAAAATGAAATTACTACATCCTATCATTAAAAAAGAGAGAGAGAGAGAGTGAGTGAGTTAAGGAGGGGGGGGGGACTATTGACATTTGGGTCTGAGGCAATGCCACCTGGGCAAGATGTTTTGCAAAGGAGCTGTGCCAGCCAACGAAGCAAGCCAGGGATCTGCCAGCAGGACCGGTTGGATCCCAAATCCAGCGAGGGGGGGGGGGGAGAGATCCAGGAGCAAAACAGCCAGGCAGATCTCCCCCAGCTGATCTGCTCTTCCAAAATGGGCAACCCACTGAGAAAAGTCCCCAGCCCAGGAATGCCACCCTGGGCAAACCCGGACCTAGACAGGGAAGGGCCCGTACAAGGAACGGTGCCCGCGTGGGGAAAGGCAGCCTGGGGGGAAGCCCCCCCCACCCCTCCCAGGAGGGGGAAGGGGGGGGGGCGAGAAGGGGGGGGGGGGGGGGGTTGGAAAGCAAACCGACTTGTGCATCAGCCCCGGAGACCCTGCAGCCGCTTCCCGCGCTTGCAAAAATGGCCATTGCCCATTGCCGGCTTTTGCAATGCCTGCATCTTTGCTATTGCGCCCCCACTCCCGCCCCCCCCCACCCCCGGCTCGCCGCGGCCCCCTCACCTGCAGCCACACCTCCGGCTCCAGGGCGCCTGCGCCACGGAGGGACCTATCAGCAGGCGGAGGAGGAGGGGAGGGGGGGGCGCACCGGCGTGAGGCTCCGCCTGCCAACACTCTCTCTCTCGCCAAGCTTAGGGAGGGGGGCCTCTCGAGGTCATCTAGCCGGCAGCCTCCGGGATGAGGAAGGGTTAAGCCCCGAGCCCTTCCCGAGGGTCTCTTGTCTTGATGGATCTTTGGAAGGCAGAGAGGTTAAAGGCAAGAACTCTTTCTCTGGGGCAAAGGAGGTCACCTGGACCGGTGTTGCTCCACCTGGGCAATATTTAGATGGACTGCAAATCCCAGAATCCCCCTCCCAACATGCATGGACTGCAGCTCCCAGAATTCTGCACCAGGGATGTGTGGATTACAACACCCAGAATTCACCAGGTATGCCTGGGCTGCGACTCCCAGAATTCTTTAGCCAGCCTGCATGGACTGCAGCTCCCAGAATCCTCCCAGCATGCATGGACTGCAAATTCCAGAATCCCCCTCTCAGCATGCATGGACAGCAGCTGCCAGAATTCTGCACCGGGCATGTGTGGATTGCAACACCCAGAATTCACCAGGTATGCCTGGGCTGCGACTCCCAGAATTCTTTAGCCAGCCTGCATGGACTGCAGCTCCCAGAATCCTCCCAGCATGCATGGATGGAAGTTCCCAGGATTCTGCACCAGGCATGCATGGAGTGCAACCCTCAGAATTCCTCAGCCAGCCTGCATGTCCTGCAAATCCCAGAATCCTCCCAGCATGCATGGATGGAAGCTCCCAGAATTCTGCACCAGGCATGTGTGGATTGCGACACCCAGAATTCACCAGGTATACATGGGCTGCAGCTCCCAGAATCCTTCCAGCATGCATGGACTGCAAATTCCAGAATCCCCCTCTCAGCACGCATGGACTGCAGCTCCCAGAATTCTGCACCAGGCATGCATGGAGTGCAACCCTCAGAATTCCTCAGCCAGCCTGCATGTCCTGCAAATCCCAGAATCCTCCCAGCATGCATGGATGGAAGCTCCCAGAATTCTTTACTCTGCACGCTGGCTGGGGAATTCTGGGACTTTCAATCCACCCATTTCAACTCTGCCCAGAACCCCTGCTTGGGGCAGAGTTAAGGAGAGAATTTCTGGCCAACAATCACCCATCCTTGTGCAGAAATGACCTCCCACTCAGCTGCTGCAGCAGCACCAATCCAAGTATGCAGACACACAGACACACACTCCTTTTGGTCACAGAGCTCAAGCCCTTCCACCTGAAGGCCGTGACCAGGGGGGCCTTCGCACAAGTACGCCTGGTGCACCAGTTGTGCCCTTTCCTAGACCGGGATGCCCTCGCCACAGTCACTCACGCCCTTGTTACTTCTCGGTTGGACTACTGTAACGCCCTCTACATGGGGCTGCCCTTGGATGCCCTGGGATGCACCCGGAGGCTACAGCTAGTCCAGAATGCGGCCGTGTGGGTTGTTACGGGGGCTTCTCGTTACTCCCGTGTGACACCTCTCCTGCGCGAGCTGCACTGGCTGCCGGTGGTCCTTCGGGTCCATTTCAAGGTGCTGGTGCTCACCTATAAAGCCCTACATGGCCCGGGGTACTTGCAGGATCATCTCCTGCCATCCTCCCATCGTCCCGTGCGCTCCCACAGAGCGGGTCTCCTCAGGGTGCCGTCAGCCAGACAATGTCGGCTGGCGGCCCGCAGGGGGAGAGCGTTCTCTGTGGGAGCACCGACCCTCTGGACCGGTTTGCCCACCGGGCTTAGGACAGCCCCCGATCTCCTCTTCTTCCGCCACGAACTGAAGACGTGGCTCTTTTATCAAATGGGCTGATCCGTTGGGGTATTTTTACAGTGAAATAATTTTAATAAATTTTAATTGGATCTTAATTTTTTATGTAATTTTTGAATTGTTGAATGTTTTCTTTGTAAGCCGCCCTGAGTCCTTCGGGAGAAGGGCGGCATATAAATTACATAAATAAAATAAATAATAAATAAATAAATTTCTGAAGGTCATCCCTTGGAGGATCAGGCCCCAAAAGCTCCCTGCTGCAGCCCCTCCACCCAGAACAAAGACTGGAGTTGGGGAGGTTTCCTGTAAGTCTTTGACTTCTGTTAAATGCTTTGTCCTTTCGAAGGCCAGGAGGGCAAGTCCATGGGAAGAGCCTGTCATACCCAAAGACTTAAAACTTTTCTTTCTTGTGGACCCAAAGATGCTTTTTTCAAGAGGCAACTGGACTTTCTGGTTTTTCTTTGAAGAGCAGAGCTGAAGAAGCTTCTTGGATGAGAAGCGAAACGTCTTCAAAGAAAAACCAGAAAGTCCAGTTTTTGCCTCTTCTTTACTTTACTTTTACTTTTATCTGATTTATATACCGCCCTACTCCCGAAGGACTCAGGGCGGTGAACAGCCAACAATAAAACACATACATACAAAATTTAAAAAGCAGAGATAAAATCGAATTAAATAGTTTGGCCCAGATAAATTTAAAACCCCAATCAATTTAAAACAATTTATTAAAAATATTAAAATATTAAAAATACTAAAAAATATTTAAAAATATTAAAAATGTTTAAAAAGAGGGAGAAAGTTAGGCCAAGCCTGCCTGGTGAAATAAAAAGGTCTTTAGAGCGCAGCGGAAGGTGCGCAGATCCGGGATCCTCCCTATCTCCGGGGGGAGCTCGTTCCAGATAGTGGGTGCCCCCACAGAGAAGGCTCTCCCCCTGGGGACCGCCAGTCGACATTGTTTGGCCGACGGCACCCGGAGGAGCCCCTCTCTATGAGAGCGTACCGGTTGGTGGGAGGCTATTGGTGGTAGTAGGCGGTCCCGCAAGTACCCAGGTCCTGAGCCATAAAAGTACTCTTCAAAAAGCACCTTTGGGACAACCATGACCTGGATGACTGGGGAATCTCCATAGACACTTGTGGACATTTTTTTGGAAAGCAAAGTTAGGGCTTTTTGGAGTAATTCTGCTTTACCTTAAAGAATCCCTCCATTCTGCTTTCCATTGCATGAAATGAGTAAAATCAATAAAACAGAGACCAATATGTCAAGTATTTGCAAGCCATTGGCACATGTGTCATATAGACACCAGTGGAGGCAGAGAGTGTCTCTACCCCTATGTGGAAAGGAGGGGCTTACCCTGAGTATAAAACCTCCTCCAACCTTTTCCACCTCGCTCTCTCCATCTCTCTCTCTTTTCATGTTTGTTCCTCATGAGACTTGATTTCTGTTGTACATAGTTAATATGATTTATTATATGAATAAATATGTTTAAGACATTTATTTATGCATCTGCCTCTGAACTCTTCTATGCTTCTGGGTGTTACTACGATCCCAATTCCACACGATAAAGATGGGGAAACTTTTAAGGGGTCAGCCCAAACTCAAAAGTATGGCTAATGCCGAAAAGAAGGGTTTATTTATTTATTTATTTTATTTATTTGTCGAGTACGTATTAGATAATATTGATTGTGGGGACAATAAGCCAGTTTTGTATAGAACAACACCGCTTGGGGGGGCCGAAAGCCCTAATAAGCAGGTATATACATAGAAGTATGCAGGCTATTGCTATAATGCATTGTAAGCTGCCCTGAGTCTACGGAGAAGGGCGGCATATAAATTGGATTAAGAAATAAATAAATTATATATATGTATGTATGTATGTATGTATAAGCATGAATTCTCCTCCTCCTCTCCTGCGCGAGCTGCACTGGCTCCCGGTGGTCTTCCGGGTGTGCTTCAAGGTTTTGGTTACCACCTTTAAAGCGCTCCATGGCTTAGGACCTGGTTATCTACAGGACCACCTACTACCACCAATAGCCTCCCACCGGCCAGTACGCTCTCATAGAGAGGGACTCCTCCGGGTGCCGTCAGCCAAACAATGTCGACTGGCAGCCCCTAGGGAGAGAGCCTTCTCTGTGGGGGCACCTACCGTCTGGAATGAGCTCCCCCCGGAGATACGGAGGATCCCGGATCTGCGCACCTTCCGCCGCGCTGTGAAGACCTTTTTATTCCATCAGGCGGGCTTGGCCTAATCTCTTCCCTTTTTTAAATATGTAAATTTTAATCTGTTTTTAAATTATTGGGGTGTTTTAATCTGTCTGGGCCAAAATGATTTAATTTGATTTTATTTGGTTTTTAATTTTTTTGTATCTATGTATTTTATTGTTGGCTGTTCACCGCCCTGAGTCCTTCGGGAGCAGGGCGGTATACAAATCAAATAAACTAAATTAAACTAATTGAATCCATAAAATGAATACCAGAGAGGGCCTTCTCTGTGGCAGCTCCTGCCCTCTGGAACGATTTGCCCCCGGAGATACAAAGGATATCAGATCTCCGGGCCTTTCGTCGTGCCCTAAAAACTTTTCTTTTCCATCAAGCAGGGCTGGCGTGAAAACCCCCCCCCCTTTTTTTTTTTTTTAGCTTTTTAAATTGTCAATGGCTTTTAGTTTGAATGTTTTAAATTTTGGGCCAAAGTCATGTAATTCTTTTAAAATTTTTAAATTTTGTATTGGTATGCGTTTTAGTTCTGGCTGTGCACCACCCTGAGTCCACTAGGAGAAGGGCGGTATACAAATTGAATAAAATAAAATAAATAAAATAAATAAATAATACAATTACCGGGAACATTAGGACAGGGACGTAGGCACGCTGTTGCTCTTATGCACACTCCTTACAGACTTCTTAGGAATCGAGTGAGGTTAACAGTAGCCAGTCTAAGGTTAAAATTTTGGGGGTTTTGGGATGAAACCACAGAGTCAGGTAGTGCATTCCAGGCATTGACCATCTGACTCTGTGTTGGTCGTCTGACGTGAAATTAACCTTCCTTGCAGAGAGATTGAAAAACATCTCTCCGGTTGCTAGGAAACAGACAACAATGTGATCTTTATAAAGATAAAAGTGACAGGAGGACAAACAATAGAATCGGTGAGACTCTGCCCATGTGACCCTGATCTTAAGCGATTGTGATCGCTTGGGCAACTCAAATGCACAATTCCTGCTGCAGCCAGCAGAGGCACTCGAAGCGCAAACAGGATGTTTCTGTCATTTCCAGTTTGACCCCCTTCTTTTATTCAACACACAAATTCCGTGACGTCAATAGAAGCACAAGGAACAAGGCAAATATTTGAATATCAGATCCGTAAACCACAAAAGAAGGCAAATAAGACTCCAGTTTAGTCAGCTGCCGGATATCTCACAAGGACCAAACTAAATTTAACTTTGAAACATGTATAGATATTCCTCAACTTACGACCACGACTGAGCCCAACATTTCTGCTGTTAAGTGAGTTTTGCCCGATTTTATGACTTTTCTTGCCACACTTGTTCAATGAATCATTGCCGTTGATAAGTTAGTAACCCAGTTGTTAAATGAATCTGGCTTCCCTATTGACTTTGCTTGTCAGAAGGTCACGACAAGTGATGACATGACCTTGGGACACCACAACGGTCATAAATATGAGTCCGTTGCCAAGCATCTGAATTTTGATCACAACATCATGGGGACGCTGCAAAGGTTGTACCTGTGAAAAACGGACATAAGCAGTGGTGAAATCCAATTTTTTTTACTACCGGTTCTGTGGGCGTGGCGTGGTGTGGCTTGGTGGGCCTGGCAAGGAAAGGATACTTCAAAATCTCCATTCTCACCCCACTCTAGGGGGAAGGATATTGCAAAATCCCCATTCCCTCCCCCACTCCAAGGGAAGGATACTGCAAAATCCCCATTCTCTCCCCACTCCAGGGGGAAGGATATTGCAAAATCCCCATTCCCATCCCACTCAGAGAAAGGATACTGCAAAATCCCCATTCCCTCCCCACTCCAGGGGAAGGATATTGCAAAATTCCCATTCCCTCCCCACTCCGGGGCCAGCCAAAGGTGGTATTTCCTTGTTCTCCGAACTACTCAAAATTTCCGCTACCGGTTCTCCAGAAACTGCTGGATTTCGCTCCTGGACATAAGTCACTTTTTTCAGTGCCGTTGAATGGTCTTTGAATGGTCACTAAATGAACTGTTGTACATTGAGGACTTCTTATATCACACTCTGTAACCAGAAAGTTCCATAACGAGGGCCATCGAAGGAAGAATGATTCAATAAATGATAAATAAATCCATACATTCAAGCTGTGTTTAAAAGTTTTGCGATGTGGACGGTGTAATGAAAAGACAAAATTCTCTTTCAACCTTCTACACTATGAGAGCAATAATTTGACTCCAGATGTTGCTCCAGAAATTATAAAGGCAGTTCTGCTGAAACGGAATAATGTACGAAGGACAACATGTGGCAAATACTTAGCAGTGAAAAAAATATAAAAAGAAAGAAAAAGAAAGAAAACACAAAATAATAGAACGGGGCAAAACGGTAACTCAAAAGATATAATTCAGCATGTTAAATCAGAATGCCCTGCCTGCAAAAATAGAAAAAATATTTCCTTTGTGAAAAACTTGACAACGGAAAGTATATAAAGAGGAGAAGCCCATTCAAAGGCAAATCTTAACTTTTTTTAACCTTAGCTGCTTCAGAAGGCAAACAGCTAAAGCCCATGAAAATATAACAATCGGAGGAAAATTCAATAATGGAAAGAAGAGCTGCAAAAATAAAAACTTAACGACACAATTGTTTTGAAAAGGTCTGCCAAGGAAATTAAGTTGGAAAAATTAAGCTGAATCTCCACAGACAGAAGATGTCTATGGAGATTCTCAATCATTCGGGTCATAATTGTCCAAAAGTCAACTAGACTTTCTTGGTGTGTCTTTTTCTTTTCGTTTTTTCCTTGAAAATGTTTTACTTCTGATCCAAGAAACTGAAGACGTTTTCAAGCAAAAAAAGAAAAAAATCAGTTGCTTTTTGAAAAAAGTTCCTTTGAGGTTGGAGACAGAAGGGATCCAAATTTTAATGAGAATTCAAGCACATTTATTAAAAAATGTGGGTAGATAAACACCAGGGTGTGAAGGCAAGGAGCTACGGCAAGGTATCTTCCATGCAATAAATACTGGAATTTCATTCCCAGACAAGCTGTAAAATTAAGACGGATTGGCTGCAATCGAACAAGAGGGTTTAAGCAAACAAATCGTGCAATCCTATATATGTATGTATGTGTATCTTTTACTAGATTAAGATGCATTTGCCGTGTTCGGATCTAATCAGTCTTAGGAAAGAATGAATCCACACCAGGAATGCACACATTCAGAGGAAAAGCTCAAATAGCACATTGAGCAGAATAGAAAAATAGCTAAAGCTTATAGAAAGTTGAGAATTATCAGAGAAGCATAACATACGGGTTGGCCCAATATTAGGAACGGAAATGGAATAGAGCAATTCCCAATTTGCTTAGATCCCAGGATCTCAACCAAGGCAACATGAAACAACGTTAAATAAATAACTCGGCTGCTGCGTGTTTTTATTTTTGCATTGTGTCTTTTTTATATATACATATTGTGTATTTAATTGTTAACCTCCATGTGTGAGATAGATGGCTATATACATTCAAATAAATATTCCCTCTCCCCCAGGTTGGAAAACATCGCGTATAAACCGTTCCCAAATGTTTTATTTTTAGTGCCTGAGAGGCCCACTGGATGCTGGGCAAAAAAAAGCTAGTAATATATTCACAATATCCAGATTACCATTTAGAAAATGTGGGGTTTGCAAAGATGCTGTTTTTGCAATTGCTTCTGAAGGTTTTCCACAACAAGTTACCCGAAGTCTTAGGTGGGAATATCATGTGTGTAAAGTTATCCTAAAAGCATTGTCATCTTTTGCTTTACACGGATATAAAGGTCAATCAAGTGGAACGGTTTTTAGTCCTTCTTGTTAGTTGCAAAGTCATGTCCGACCCATCGTGACCCCCAGTGGTGGGTTCCTCCCGGTTCAGTCCGGTTCGGCCGAGCCGGTAGCGGTGACGATATGACGTCACCGAAACGATTCTCCCCCCCCCGCCCTCCCACCCACATTATTCTTACTTTTTATTTGGTCCCATCCCCAATCTATTGCTGCCTCCTGAGTCCCAGCTGATGATTAGAGGGGAAAAAACTGTTTAAACTCTTGTTGCGGGGCTTCAAAGGTAATGTGACTGGGTGGGCATGGCCAACTTTTTTTTTTTTTTAACTTTTCAAAGCATTTTTTCTAATGCTTTGAAAAACCTCTCTTGCGATCAGGCAGCTCAGCTGGGATCGTCAGAGACTTTTCAAAGCATTTTTTTTACCACCTCTTTGGCCAAGAGGTTGCAGGAAAAAATGCTTTGAAATGCCTCTGATGATCCCAGCTGAGCTGCGCGATCATCAGAGGCTTTTTTTTTTTTTACTTTTAAAAGCATTTTTTCTACAACCTCTTCTGACGAAAAAATGCTTTTAAAAGTAAAAAAAAAAAAGCCTCTGATGATTGTGTGACTCAGCTGGGCATGTGGGGGTTGTGCAGGGATTTTTGCTACCGGTTCTCCGAACCACCCACCGCCATCGCTACCGGATTGGGCAATCCGGTCCGAACCGGGAGCATTTCACTCCTGTTCTTGGATGTCCCTATTTAAAAAACAATAAAAATAAAATGAAATTAATAAAATAAAATGAACTCAATGGAGAAGAAGTTTGCAAATTTGCGACCGTGTAATGACTTGCTTAACAATCGCAGTGATTTGCTTAAAGACCATTGCAAAAAAGGTTGAAAAATTTGATGCGGTCATGGGATATCTCACTCTTGCTTAACAATAAATGTCCTGGTCCCAATCGTTGCCCTAAGCTGAGGACTAGAAGATCGGTGTTTCTCAAAGTTAGCAACTTTTAAGATATGTGGACTTCCAACTCCCAAAAATACTGGCCGAGGAATTCTGGGCTCTGAAGTCCATGCACCTTAAAGTTGCCAAGTTGAAGCTGTTAATTGATAAAACATCGACTCAGAGGCTTAGATTCATTATCAACATCAAGCTTGAGCTAAAACACAGAAAAATGAGGATGCCAGTTACACAGCAAAGCAAAAGAATTCAGGCATCGCATTACACACAAAACGAAAGTCCCGGAGCAGCATTTTGCTAAAGCCAAAAATGTATACTGCCTTCTCTGAAAATAAGTAGAGCAACATGCAAAGGAACTGAAGGATAAATTCGGGGAAACATATTGCATTCCTAAAGAACGAGCCCAAGACAGAAAGAAATCAACAGATGGAAAATAGGGAACAACAGTATTCCAAAATGAAGTCAAGAATAATGCAAATGAAATTTAGAATGAGAATCAGAATAGAGCTGGAAGGGACCTTGGAGGTCCTCTAGTCCAACCCCCTGCTCAAGCAGGAGACCCTATACCCGTGATGGCGAACTTATGGCACGCGTGGCACGCGGAGCCATATCGATGGGTACGCGGAGCCATATCAGTGGGCACACGACCGTTGCCCTAGTTCAACTCCGGAGTGCGCCAGCTGATTTTAGAGCCTTCCGGGCCCACCGGAATTCGGGAAACAGGCTGTTTCCAGCCTCCGGAGGGCCTCCAGGTGGGTGGGGAAGGCCATTTTCTCCCTCCCCGGGTTCCTAGAAAACCTCTGGAGCCTGGAGAGAGCAAAAAATGGGCCTTCCGGTCCAACCGGAAGTTGGTAAATGGGCCGTTTCCGGGCTCCGGAGGGCCTCTGGAGAGGGGAAGGCCGTTTTCACCCTCCCCAGGCTCCAAGAAAGCCTCTGGAGACGGGAGGGTGAAAACAGGCCTACCGGGCCCACTGTGCCATCACGTGCCAAAAGGGGGGGGGGCGGGGGGGGGGGGTCATGTGCGCGTGCGTGGGGGCAGGGCGCATTAAATTATGGGTGTGGACAACACACACACCCCCACGGTCCCCACGCGACGGCAGAAAGGTTCGCCATCACTGCCCTATACCATTTCAGACAGGTGGCTGTCCAGTCTCTTCTTAAAAACCTCCAGTGGATGAAGCACCCACAACTTCTGAAGGCAAGCCATCCCACTGGTTAATTGTCCTCACTGTCAGGAAGTTTCTCTCTACTTCTAGGTTGCTTCTCTCCTGGATTAGTTTCCACCCATTGTTTCTTGTCTCGCCTTCTGATGCTTTAGAAAATAAGTTGACCCCTTCTTCTTTGTGGCAGCCCTTCAAATACTTGTTAAATTCACCAACAAGTGAATTGCACCAGAGAGGATAGGAGGAGAAATAGTTTAATTTGTGGCAGATCAAAAGGAGTTAGGCTAACGCATTTTCTGACTAACAAATATAATTAAAAAAACATATGTTTTTTTACGGGCTGCGGCTTCTGGCTTTCATTAAAATTGGCTAGCTGGAAATTCTAACTGCTTTTGATTCGGTTTTTTTTTTTTTTTAACTTGGTACGGAAGTAAATTAAAGTCAAAGCTGTGAAAAAAAAATTGATGGATCGATTTTGCTTATTTAATTTATAGGCGCTATAAATCACAGCCCTGGTTGGTGCACAACATAAAATGATTTAGTGGAATAATGTAAAGGTCGCACAAAACGGACAAGTTTGGGAAAAGCTTGTTTTTTAGCTGAGGATGATGTGATCTGTTTTTATTGTTTCTGGACAAATAGGTCTTGCACCGCTATCGTACATCGACTAGTTTTTTTCAGTCTGCCAAATAATCTTGTTGCACAGAATATTTTTGAGCGTTTTCTCTCTGCTGAAAAATGCTATTTATTAATCTTGCTCTACTCTGTTTTTTTTTTAAAAAAAAACATGTAAAATAAAAGATTGTTGGCTTAAACTTGAGAGAAGCGACTGGTTTCATGCAATTCTGTAAACTCCAAGCCAGAGAACCACATTATGTTTTCCACTTCCACCATAGGTGAGGCCAATCCTAAATTCAATTGTGACATCCGTGGGCACTGGAGCCAAACACTGGTATGTACAAATGTATGTAAAATTCACATTCCGAGCGCAGTCCAATTCCTGGAGGACTTTGGGCAGCATACAGAATTAAAAACAATGATAGAAAACTGAATGCTAGACAGAAAGAAAAAAAAATAATGGTTAGCCCGGTGGAGCAAACATCCACAAAAATTCCATAAAATGTCTCACAGGAGGAGCCCGCATCGTCGCTAGCTTGGAGCTCGGGAGAAAAATGAGGTCTTCAAAACAGAGCTGGGTCCATTCAAATCTTGGCGGTCAGAGGCTGTTCAACAGGATAGGTGTTTAAAGGATGGGACCTGGAGCATGCTGACTCTATCTGATCTTAAAGGATAGGCAAAAACAATAGGATTGAGGGTTAGGGCTAGGGCTAGGGCAGTGTTTCCCAAACTTGACCCTTTGAAGATGTATGGACTTCAACTCCCAGAATTCCTCAACCAGGCATACTGGTTGGGGAATTCTGGGAATTGAAGTCCATGCATCTTAAAATAGCCAAGTTTGGGAAACACTGGGCTAGGGCTAGGGCTAGGGCTAGGGCTAGGGCTAGGGCTAGGGCTAGGGTTAGGGTTGGGTTAGGGCCAGGGATGAGTTCTACTTACCTTTACTACTGGTTTGTAATGGGAGCGCGCTTCTGCGCATGCACAGATCATCAATTATGACATCTGGGCACGTGGGCAGAGCCACCTGCTGCTTTTACTACCAATTCTAAAGAACCGGACAGAACCGGGAGCAACCTATCACTGGTTAGGGCTAGGGCTGGGCTGGGCTGGGCTGGGTTGGGTTAGGGTTAGGGCTAGGGTTAGGGCTAGGGCTAGGGCTAGGATTGGGTTAGGGTTACAGTTAGGGTTAGGGTTAGGGTTAGGGTTAGGGCTAGGGCTAGGGCTAGGGTTAGGGTTAGGGTTAGGGCCAGAGGTAGTATTCAGCTGGTTTGCACAGGACAAGAAGCAATGGGTGGAAACTAGCCAAGGAGAGAAACAACTTAGAACTAAGAAGAAATTTCCTGACAGTTAGAACAATTAATCAGTGGAACGACTTGCCTCCAGAGATTGTAGATGCTCCAACACTGGAGGTTTTTAAGAAGATGTTGGATAACGATTTGTCTGAAGTGGTGTAGGGTTTCCTCCCTATGCAGGGGGTTGGACTAGAAGACCTTTAAGCTCCCTTCCAACTCTGCTATTCTATCATCTAAGCAATCTCCATCAACACCTCTGCAAACATGCTCTCCATCAACTGCACCAACTTTCTCAGTTCTTTGAGCCACGAGATTGCGACAGACACCCCACACAAATTCCCTGCACATTCTCCCACCCCCTTTTTGTGAAAAGCTTTAAATCATCATTACCCCGACAGTCCATTACACCCCCAACCCCTTTTATGAAAATTCAAAGCTACGGTGGTTGACAAGACCATCGTGATATCCAATGGATTTGCATATCAGAGAGGCCCGATTTAATTGCAGTTCCTCCGTCAGTCTCTCTCTCTGGGTGATCCGAGGCCAGTTATTTTGCCATAGGTTCGTTGTGAAAATAAAACCCGTTGGGTGCCAGAACGAGATGAACATATGGTACTGTGCCAAATTTTGGCTGGGTTTGGGTTTGGCTTAGCATATTTTACAAACCCAGTCACTGCAGCGTGTTAACTATGGTTTATGGCCTAGTTATCACGGGAGCCCAGCCAATTGGTATATTCAGCATTAAACCACAGTTACTTGGCTTAGCGCAATCCATGATAGCTGTCCGTGGGGGCTGTTTGGAGAGCCAAGTTAGATATTTTACATGTGACTTTGAGATTGGAGCCTGCCAACACTTCTGGATGGAAAGTGACTCGGTTTATGATGTGCCACAAGGTTTTTTGATATATATAAATATATAGCAGTTACTCAATTTTAAAGGAACTGTCAGCCTAAGGCTCACTTCGTCTGAGCTCCGTGGAATGGAAGAATGTGAAATAAGCATTTCCGTCCCATCCCAAATGGGGAATCAAGAAAGATTTTAATTGTCTTTGGATTCTGCCTTTTCTTATATTTTTCAATAGATGAGTTCCATTCAATGTTTTATCTTCTGAAGAGGGTTTTCTCGAGAAGGATCAAGATTTCAAGGGCCTCCCTGTTTTCTTTTGTTTTTAATAAATCCATGGTAAAATGTCTCCAACACATTCATCCCCAAGGAAATCAGTATAAATGTCACCCAGCCAGCTTTTCTGAGATCTTTCCGGAAGGCCGGTGGCTGCCGAAGCAGGATTTCACATCCTTCTGGAGGGTCTTGGAAACTTTAGACAGAACACTGTCCCATTTCCTCAGGGAATGTTCTTATTTCCTGCTGTAGAGCCTGGTAGCGCAGCAGACTAATAGCCTGTTATTAACATTCAGCTGCCTGCAATTACTGCAAGTTTGAATCTCACCAGGCTCAAGGTTGACTCAGCCTTCCATCCTTTCTAAGGTAGGTAAATCGAGGACCCAGTTTGTGGGGGCAATAAGCTGACTTTGTATAAATATACAAAAGTATGAAGGCTATTGCTTAACGCATTGTAAGCCGCCCTGAGTCTCCGGAGAAGGGCGGCATATAAATCAAATTTAAAAAAAAATAATAATTAAAAACTGGGCACCGACATGCTGGCAAAAAAATAATAATGAGAAGAGCAAGTGAAAAGTAAAAAAAAATAATGAGAAGCCCAAGTGAGAGCAATCAACCAATGGAACAGAAGTTCCATTCAGAAATTGTGAACTTCAGAACTTCCTTCAGAAGTTGTGGGAGCTTCATCACTGGAAGCTTTCAAGAAGAGACTGGACTGCCATCTGTCAGAAATGGTGCAGGGTCTCCTGCTTGGGCAGGTCCCTTCCAACTCTGTTAATTTGTTAAGACATGTTAGGGTTTTTTTAAGCCTCTATGAAACAGTTCAACCTCCTGGGAATCCGTGTTATGTCAATAGATGTGTGAATGGGTCTGGATCGCCTGCCCCAGTTAACGTAAGCAGCAGTTCTAAGCATGTTTACAGGTCGTCCTATTAAAAGTTACAACGGCACTGAAAAAAAGGGACATACGGCTGTTGTTAACACTTATGACAGTTGCAACATCCCCGTGATTTACATTGGCATGATTGAGAATTGACTCACATTTCTGACAGTTGCAACGTCACGGAGGGTGGGTGGGATACAAATAATTTAACAACTGGTTCTCTGCCCTAATGACCGGCTGGGTGGGCGTGGCCAGGGGGTTTGACAGGCAGCACTCGGCCTCCTGCATCCCCCTGGGAGTGAAAAGAGGCCATGGGGGAGGGGCTGCTCCGCCCCCTCAAACCCCGTTTTGGACCTAGTTAGGGTTCAACTGGGAGCAACAATGGGCCGCCGGGGGGAGGGGGACACGCTGCATCCCCTGTGCTCCGTTTTGGGCCTAGGAAGCTTCCCTGCACTTACCTAGGAGCCAAAATGGGCATATGGGGACTCCTGGAAGGGGCAGGGCAGAAAGGAGAGGGGCCAATCACTAATTTAACTACCGGTTCGTCCGAACCAGCTCGAACTGGCTGAATCCCACCACTGTCATGTGATCTCCTTTTGTGACTTCCTGATAAGCAAAGTCAATGGGGAAACCACATTCACTTAACAACCGTGTGACTTAATTTAACGACCGCAGTGATTCACTTAGCCATGGAGGCAAGAAGAGTCGTGAAATGGGGCAAAACTCACTTAACAATTTTCTCATTTAGCAACGTAAATTTTGGGCTCGGTTTGTGGTCATGCGTTGAGGACTTCTTGTACTTTCCCTGAGGTTTTATGCATTCACAACAAATGAAACAAACCCAATAAAACATAAAATACATAAATATGCATACATAAAATACATAAATGTATAAGTATATAATTTAAACATATATTAAAACCCATTAAAATAATCAAAAAAACCCCTCAGTCCAGGCTGGGCGATGTGAACAGCCATGTTTTTAATTCGCGGCGGAAGGTGCGAAGGTCAGGAGCCAACCGAAGCCCCAGGGGGAGTTGATTCCAAAGAGTGGGAGCACCCACAGAGAAAGCTCTACCCCTGGGGGGGCCGCCAGCCGATATTGTCTAGCCGACGGCACCCGGAGAAGGCCCTCCCTGTCAGAACGCACCGGGCGATGGGAAGCCGTCGCTGGCTGCAGATGGTCCGACAAGTATCCTGGGCCTAAGCCATGTCTTTGCTGGCAGAGGGCTGCAGGAGGCCATCGCGACCAAAAACGGAGCCTGGAAGGGCTGCACGTGGCCCTCCCGAGCTCCGTTTTCACTGGCAGAGGAACCACAGGCCGGTCCTTTGTTGTTTCCAGGGTGGCCCCCATGGGCCAAGATCTAAGCGGCCCATGGGCCAGATTTGAGTTTGACACCCTTGGTGTATAACGTATTATATCTGGAAAGGGTGAAAAGAAGGGGGCAGATGCCATGCTAGAAATCATCTGGAAGGCCTTGAAATGGAACTGGAATACAAAAATAGAAAACTGCTTATTTTTCTTTTCTTCTCTTTCTTCCCCCCCCTTTTTGAATAGCTCCAAAGCAAAATGTGTGGTCTTCTTTCCTGAACTACTCCAATCCTGAAAGAGGTCATTGTTATTAAATTACAGACTTCTGAAGGATGAATATGCGATATGAAAATGTATCCCCGGAACAATATGGAGCAACGCCGCATTCCTTCCTGTTAGTCAAAGACCACTATTAATGATCTGCAGCCTGGCATTTGCATACAAATATAACAGGGCTGAAATAGGCAGGGAAATATTTGGATCCGAGGCCAAAAGACTCTGAATTTTTTTTTTTTAAAAAAAATAAAATTAAACAAGTAAGTTGCCAAGGATATGTGCTATTGCACACTTTCCCTTACTAAGTCAGAAAGGTATTCTGTGTTGAGAAGCACGGGTTTGTTTGTTTTTTTAAAATGGTCTTTTGCTCATCGTTTTTGGGGATGAGGTGATCTCACAGGCAGCTTTTAATTAGAATAGTGTCTGGTCCTGCTATACTTTTCCTGAGCTGGTCTTCACCGTAGTATTTATTGCTGCAAAATATTTATAACACGCCTCGTTTCCGCATTCTGACAGGCTCACTGAAATGAAATTCTAGAAGGCCAGACAGAGTTGCTGGTATTATTTATTTATTTATTTATTTATTTATTTATTTATTTATTTATTTATTTATTTATTGGTTCGATTTATATGCCGCCCTTCTCCGGAGACTCAGGGCGGCTTACAATGCGTTAAGCAATAGCCTTCATACTTTTGTATATACCTGCTTAGTAGGGCTTTTGCCCCCTCCAAGCGGTGTTCTTTTTTATACAAAGTCAGCTTATTGCCCCCACAATCCGGGTCCTCATTTTACCTACCTCGGAAGGATGGAAGGCTGAGTCAACCTTGAGCCTGGTGAGATTTGAACTTGCAGTAATTGCAGGCAGCTGGTGCTACTTAACAGCACTTTAGTCTGCTGCGCCACCAAGGCTCTTAGTACTCTCACTACTGAACCTATCTCCAAAGCATACCATATTTTTCGGAGTATAAGACGCACCTTTTTCTCCCCTAAAAGGAGGTGAAAATTTGGGTGTGTCTTATACACTGAATGTAGCCCCACCCACCTACTGGCCCCCATCCTTTGGCCTCTGCTTCCCAGCAGTTACCTCCTTGCAGCAAGAAGAAACTGCTCGTTTCAGCTTCAGCAGAGCCTAATTAGCACAATTTGATTGGATCAGCCTCCCGGCTCTCAGCTGTTTTGCTCTCAGCTGTTTTGCGCAGGACACTGCTGATAGCTGCAAGGAGGTAAATTGCTGGAGCAGATTTTTTTTCCCTTGTGCTAATCAAGCTATGCTGAAAACAAAAATGAAAGTAAAGCAGGCTGTTTGCTGCAATGAGGCAAAATTGCTCAGAGGCAGAGGGAGGTTTCTTTTTATTCCTTTTATTCCTTTTTATTCTTTTTATTTCCTCACCAAAAATGGTAGATGTATCTTATAGTCTGGTGCGTCTTATACTCCGAAAAATACGGTATGTATTCTGTATCTTGACGGATGACTAATTGGCAATTTTAGACTTGCATCTTCTTGTTTTCGTTTACTTGTTCTTTCCAGATCCTGCGCGATTAAAATTCTACTTTTGTCACGTAGGCTGCTCCTCTCTACGTCTGATTTGAGTTTATACTACAACTGGCCTCTGAAGAAGAGTCAGAGAGGTTGTGGACAAGCGATAATGGGGTTGTTCAATCCTCCTGAAGCGGCTGTGAGGAGTATACAATTTCATACAAATGACTGTCTAGTCTCTTTTTAAAAAACTCCCAGTGTTGGAGCATCCACAACTTCTGGAGGCACATTGTTCCACTGATTAATTGTTCTCACTGTCAAGAAATTTCTCCTTAGTTCTACATTGCTTCTCTCCTTGATTAGTTTCCACCCGTTGCTTCTTGTCCTGCCCTCAGGTGCTTTGGAGAATAGCTTGACTCCCTCTTCTTTGTGGCAGCCCCTGAGATATCGGAACTCTGCTATCATGTCACCCCTAGTCCTTCTTTTCATTAAACTAAACATACCCAGTTCCTGCAACCGTTCTTCCTATGTTTTAGGAAGGAAGCAGGGAGGGTCTCTCAGAGAGTTAGCAGGAAGGGTCTAGACCAGGGGTCCCCAACCTTTTGGACCTCAGGGACTACTAAATTAATAATTATAAATCCCACGGACCACTAATATGATCTGCCTAATGACCAGCTGGGTAGGCGTGGCTAGGTCATGTGACTGGGTGGGCGTGGCCAACTTGATGGCCAACTCGATGTCACTCACATCGAGGGGCGCCTCGCCGGCCTCTACTCACCCCTCTCCTGCCAGTCACTCCTTGCCTCTCTGTCCGGGCTCCTTAGGGCCCCAACAGGAAGCAGTTGTTGGAGCTAAGCAGCCACCATGAGAAAAAGTTGGCAAAACAGCTGGCTCAGTTCAAATTGGATCTGACCGAAAAGGAGGCTCAGCAGCAGTACCTCACTCAGGACTACGATCATAGGCTTTCCAAGCAGAGGGAAGACCTGCAGGAGTGCAAGGCCAGGTATTTCTTTTATTGTTTATTTATTTATTGGTTCGATTTATATGCCGCCCTTCTCCGGAGACTCTGGGCGGTTTACAATGCGTTAAGCAATAGCCTTCATACTTTTGTATATATTTGCTTAGTAGGGCTTTTGGCCTCCCCTAAGCGGTGTTCTTTTTTAATACAAAGTCAGCTTATTGCCCCCACAATCCGGGTCCTCATTTTACCTACCTCGGAAGGATGGAAGGCTGAGTCAACCTTGAGCCTGGTGAGATTCGAACTCGCAGTAATTGCAGGCAGCTGGCAGCTAAGTGCTATGTAACAGCGCTTTTTAGTCCACTGCTCCACCAGGCTCCTCACCTGGAGGCTCAGCGGGCTGAGATGGTCAGCCAGTTCCAGGCCATGATGCAGTCCCACTGGAATAAGGCCCTCTGGCTCCTTGCCACCAACGGCACTTCCCTCCAGCCTTCACCCAAAGTCCCACACCAGGAGGCTGAAGCAGACCCCAAGTCGAAATTTCTGCCCCCCTCCGACCCAAACAAAAAGACCCCAAAGGAGAAGAGACTCTGCAACAACACAAACGTTCATTGCACGTATCCGGCCCAGGGGTCGTAGTTCGAGGACCCCTGATTTAGTGCAATATAAAAAAATGCAAATAATTTTTCTGCGGACCACCAAAATTTTCTCACCGACCACCAGTGGTCCACAGACCACCATTTGGTGACCACTGATCTAGACTCAACTTTGCCCCACCAGTCACATGTTGGCTACCTCTCCAACGTGCAATTTTAATACTTCAAAGGAAAGGGTGATAACTTTAGAAAGAAACAAAGCTGAACTTAGTAAGAACAACACTGTCAGCCTTTCAGACAGTGGGTTTAAAAGGAATCGTTTTATCACTATGGCTTGAGATGCTGGACAGAAATTTAGTATCCTTCCTGCCATTTTTCAACTCCCTTAACAACTCTTAAGAGCTTTTGTCAAACGCCTTATGCAAGTCCTAATAAATTATGTCAGCTGGCTTCCTTATTGCTAAATTCCAACATTAAATTTAATCTAAATCAGAGAAATACCAGGAAGACTAATAAACAGCGTGTGATTTATTTGCTTTTTAGTGCTTGACGATAGTTAACCTGATTCTGAGTCTGGCTTTTAGCCAGTCAATGAAATGAATTGTGTTTTAAGACAAGATTCTTTAGAACGCAGCATGATTTCTAGCCTGTAAAATGTCTTTGATGCAAATGAGAATCCTGTATAGTCTGTCTGATCCATCTGGAAACTTTGTTGACATGGTCAAATTGAATGAACCAAAAGGCAAAAGACTTCGGCAACTACAGGACACAGGACCAGGTGGGAAGCAGGACTTTCTCACTCTTTTCTCATGTAAATAGGACCTTCTGTTTTGCCACTATACTGATAGCATTTTCTTCATTGTCTAAGGTGCCATTTGCTAGATAGCAAAGTACACATTGCTACAAGGAGAGGAGAGGAGAGGAGAGGAGAGGAGAGGAGAGGAGAGGAGAGAGGAGAGAGGAGAAGAGAAGAGAAGAGAAGAGAAGAGAAGAGAAGAGAAGAGAAGAGAAGAGAAGAGAAGAAGAGAGAAGAGAAGAGAAGAGAAGAGAAGAGAAAGTGGAATGAAGTAGAGTGGAATGGAAGGGAAGGGAAAGGAACGGGAAGGGAAGGGAAGGGGAAGGAAGGGGAGGGGAGGAGAGGAGAGGAGAGGAGAGAAGAGAAGAGAAGAGAAGAGAAGAGAAGAGAAGAGAAGAGAAGAGAAGAGAAGAGAAGAGAAGAGAAGAGAAGAGAAGAGAAGAGACTAGTTTGGAGGTCTTCTACTCCAACCCCGCAGGAGACCTATGCCATTCTAGACAATGGCTGTCCAGTCTCTTCTTAACAACCTCCAGTGATGGAGCATCCACAACTTCTGAAGGCAAGCCCTTCCACTGGTTAATTGTTCTCACTGTTAGGAAATTTCTCCTTAGTTCTAGGTTGATTCTCTCCTTGATTCGTTTCCATCCATTGCTTCTTGCCCTGCCTTCAGAGGCTTCGGAAAAAAGGTTGACCCCTTCTTCTTTGTGGCAGCCCCTCAAATATTGGAACACTGCTAACATGTCATCCCTAGTCCTTCTTTTCACTAGACTAGACAAGCTGAATTCATGCAACCGTTCTTCATATGTTTTAGCCTCCAGCTCCCTAATTGTCTTATAATATAATATAATATAATAACAGAGTTGGAAGGGTCCTTGGAGGTCTTCTAGTCCAACCCCCTGCTTAGGCAGGAAACCCTACACCACTTCAGACAAATGGTTATCCAACATCTTCTTAAAAACTTCCAGTGTTGGAGCAATCACAACTTCTGGAGGCAAGTTGTTCCACTGATTAATTGTTCTAACTGTCAGGAAATTTCTCCTTAGTTCTAAGTTGTTTCTCTCCTTGATTAGTTTCCACCCATTGCTTCTTGTCCTGCCTTCAGGTGCTTTGGAAAATAGCTTGACTCCCTCTTCTTTGGGGCAACCCCTGAAATGTTGGAACACTGCGATCATGTCACCCCTGATCCTTTTTTTCATTAAACTAGACATACCCAGTTCCTGCAACCATTCATCATATGTTTTAGCCTCCAGCTCCCTAATTGTCTTTGTTGCTCTTTTCTTTGAACAAACAACAGAGCATTGAGGAGAAGAATATGCCTCAACCAGAACCTTCCTTCTAGTAGGCTCTAGGTGTGATGCCTTACAGAAAATGGACATAAACAGCAGAAAAGAGCCACTGAAGGCCTTCTTCACATAGGTTGTATATGCAGCTCCTTATTTTCAAAACTTTATAAGCCCCTTAAGCGTCAACCTATCATTTCTGCCTAGCCACCTGTTTTGATTTACATGAGACTATTCTCCAGTGCTTGGATCGGAGTAAGGTCTTACATTAGGGAGTTGTGAAGTGCGCACTGAGGATTTGGGGCAGATTCATCAACTGTGCAATGCCGCAACTTTGGCTTGGCCAGTTGAGCAAACCAAGCCATGTTGGTTTATAAACTGTACTATAAAGATTGGCAGGCTGTAAGGAACTGTGGCAATGAGTATTAAAACTCTCTTGGGATGTGCTATACGATCCTCAAAACTATGCTAAAAGCTAGAGAATAGGAAGACGCTATTTCAATAAACAATCGATTTCTTTGTTGAAGGCATTTCTTAAGGAGCCTGTCGTTAAAATGATCAATAAGTTGTAGAAGTATTTGTTTTATTTTTTTGTTATACCGCCTTTATTATTTTTGCAAATAATCCAAGGCAGCGAACATATTCAACACATCTTCCTCCTCCTTCTATTTTCCCCACAACAATAACCCCTGTGACATGGATTTGGCTCAAAATCACCCAGCCAGCTTTTATGCCAGAAGCAGTACTAGAACTCAGTTTCCTGGTGATGGGCCCAAAAATGTCCATTTGGCTTTTATGGCTAAGGTGAGACTTGAACTCACGGTCTACTACTTGCTAGCCTGGTGACTTAGCCACTAGACCAGGGGTGTCAAACTTAAGGCCCGGGGGCCAGATCTGCCCCGTGGGATGCTTAGATCTGGCCCGCAGGGCCGCCGTAGAAACTGAAGGATTGGCCCACAGTGCCTCTGCCAGTGAAAATGGCGCTCGGGAAGGCCCTATGCAATCTCCCGAGCTCTGTTTTTACTGGCAGAGGGCTGCAGGACGCCATTGCGGCCAAGAACACAACACAGGCGGGCCACGGGTGCCCCTCCTGAGCTCTGGCAGAGGACTAGCAAAATAAATTACTAGCAAAAGTACATTTGATCACAAGGCAAGAAGGCATCAAGAAATTCCTCTGCTGGGATAGATAAATGATTTAGATAATAGAAAGTTAAACGAGGGAGAGGATAAAAAAGAAATAGAAACCCAGATGACACCAGAGTAAATGAAAAAGGGGGATGGAAGAGGGGGAAAGAAAGAAGATAATAAGAATAAATGTACAATTATGATGATAATACTGATAGATAGAATAAATCTGAAAAGAAATTGAAAGAAAGTATATACTATTTATTTATTTATTAGTCATATTTCTATGCCGCCCACTCTCCGAGGACTCTGGGCGGCTTACACCAAAGACAGTATACTAAATAGCATATTGCCCCCAACAATCTGGGGCCTCATTTTACCCATCTCGGAAGGATGGAAGGCTGAGTCAACCTTGAGCCGGTGAGATTTGATCCACTGATCTGCTGAACTAGCAGTCAGCTGAAGTAGCTGCAGTACTGCACTCTAACCACTGCGCCACCTCGACTATTAGAATACAGGAGTTGCTCGTATACCAAACAAGGAGAATCAAATCTTCTTTGCTTTCCACAGCAAAGAAGATAGAAAGGAGAAAGGAGGAGAGGGTAGGAAGAAGAGAGGGAGGAAGAGGAATGGAAGAAAGGGAAAAGGAGAGGAAGGAAGGGTAGGGGACAGAAGTAGGAGAGAAGGGGAGAAGGGGGAAAAGAAGAGAGGAGTGGGGGAAAGGAAGGGGAAGTAGGATGAGGTAGGAGAGGAGGAAGGAGAAAGGAGGAGAAGAAGAAGGTTTGTTGCGAAATGAGGGAAGAAAGGGTAGAACAGCAACTCCGAAGGTAATTAAAATGCCTTATTTTAATGTTTTCTTTAAGGAAAACATGGATATGTATGATTAACTGTGTATAAGAAAATGTACATTTTTATATTATGTGTATAAGAAATAAAACTGAAAAACTTTTCAAAAAAAAAAAAGAAAGAAAATTCCTCTGCTGGAGACAATGGATCCCCCCCCCGGCCCTGCCCGAGTCACCACAAGTGCCCCCGACATGAGTGACGTTGAGCTGGCCATGCCCACTCTGGCCATGCGGCCCTCCCCCGACCACCCGAGGTCAAACACAACCCTGAGGCAGCACTCAATGAAATCAACCTACTCCAAAGATATTTTTTGAAGAAATTAAAAAAAAACAAAAAAACCCATCCATTTCCTGAAGTTTGTCTTCTTTGTTCCCCATGACCTTTCCGTGAGATGCCCGAGAGATTCAGCACCTGAATGCACATCCTCTTGGCCACCACAAGTCCCTCATTTGTTTCTCTTCTCTTCCGTAGAGAAGAGAAAAATATCCAGTAGCTCAAGATAACTTCCCGATGTCATCTTGCAACACTGCACCGCCCAGGGCCTGACCTTCTCTCTCATAACCATCAAGTTTTTCCCCCAGAGGTGTGGGAAAAGGAACTCGCTTTTAGCCATTGTTTCTCCTCCACCTATTTCCTTCTCCGTTTTCTTAAACTTGCTCCCCCCACCTCTCCCACTCACCCACCCCGTTTCGCTGTCTCTCAACAATAGCTTTGTTTCCACAGCTGCGCGGATTCTGTTTCTCAGGCCCGTTTCCCATTTTTTTAATTTTTTTTTGCAACTACTAGGGTGGGATTTATTCATTTGTTTAACTTGGAAAAGCCCGGTGTAATATTGCCATCTGATAACAGATGGAATAAGCAGAGGTTCCTTTTTTACTCCTTTCCGAGTTTCCAATCTTTAAGCTAGAATCGTCCCGTTTTGAGACTTGCATAAGAGAAAAGTTGCTGGGCAGACTGTGGACAGGGAGACTGGGAAAAGTCAAATGTTTAGCGGAGACGTTCTTTAAAAGATCAAGATGGAGGTCATCCTATTCCTAAGATTAAGGTTTGCAGATTTGGCTATTGAGTGTTTTTTGATGTATTTCTTTCTTCAATGTATCATCAGTGGTGGGTTGATCCTGGTTCGCACCGGTTCGCAAGAACCAGTAATAAAAATTTGTAGTAGTTCGGAGAACTGGTACTAACATTGGCTGGCCACGCCCCCGAACCGTTCCCAGGCCCGGTCGTCGCTCGCTTACCCCGCCCACCTCATCAGAGGCTTTTTTTTTTTACTTTTAAAAGCATTTTTTCCTGCAACCTCTTCGGCTGAAAAAATGCTTTTAAAAGTTAAAAAAAAAAGCCTCTTATGATCGCGCGGCTCAGCTGGGATCGTCAGAGGCTTCTAAAAGCAGTTTTTCCTGCAACCTGTTCGGCCAAAGAGGTTGTAGGGAAAAAAAAGCCTTTAAAAGCCTCTGGCGATCCCAGCTGAGCTGCCTGATCGTCAGAGGCTTCTAAAAGCATTTTTTTCTGCAACCTCTTAAGGTTATAGAAAAAATGCTTTTAAAAATTAAAAAAAAAAAAGTTGGCCACGCCCATCCAGTCACATTACCCCCCCACCAAGCCACACCCACAAAATAAGCCACGCCCACAGAACCGGTAGTAAAAAAAATTTAGAACCCACCCCTGTGTATAATGTAGCTGCCCATCTCGCATATGTGATTTTGGGTAGCTCACAAAGTTGCCCATCTTGCATATGTGATTTTGGGTAGCTCACAAAGTTAAAACAAAATATAGTAGAGAAATCCAAAGGTGTTTTTGTTTTGGTTTTTTCAGGAGGCAACTGGACTTTCTTGCTTTTCTTTGAAGACGTTTCGCTTCTGATCCAAGAAGCTTCTTCAGCTCTGAAGAAGCTTCTTGGATGAGAAGCGAAACGTCTTCAAAGAAAAAAACCAGGAAGTCCAGTTGCCTCCTGAAAAAAACACCTTTGAGACAACCATGTCCTGGATGGCTGAGAGTCTCCATAGACACAGTAGAGAAATAGAGCCAAAGTCATACGACAAAAACTATTAGAATGCATTAAAAACAATAAAAACTATTAAAAGCATAAAAAACATAATCTGTGAGAGGGCAATCAAATTTACTAACAATGTAGACATACTGGAGGAGCCACACTACCTATCATATGCTGAGTGCATTGGATGAGATCAGTCAATTATGCTGACTCCTACCTAATTATTTAAAAAAATACATTTTATGTGGGCTCCTTGGTGCTCTCTGAGCTTGGTTGTTTTCTTGCAGATGCTTGATTACCCAAACTAGATAACATCATCAGTGCTAGAAGGGAGTAGGGTTTATGGAATGGAGGCGGAGGCGGCAGGAGGAGGAGGAAGAGGAAGAGAAGAAGGAGGAAGCGGAGGAGGAGGAGAAGGACTGTGGGGTCCTTAGAGCTCCCTGAGCTTGGTTGTTTTCTTACAGATGTTTGATTACCCAAACTAAGTAACATCATCAGTGCTGGTAGGGAGTGGGTTTGTGGAATGGAGGAGGAGGACGAGGAAGAGGAGGAAGAAGAAGAGGAGGAAAAGGAGGAGGAGGAGAAGGACTGTGGGGTCCTTAGAGCTCCCTGAGCTTGGTTATTTTCTTGCAGATCTTTGATTACCCAAACTATGATAAAATCATCAGTTCTAGCAAGAAAACTATCAACTCAAGAGAGCACGAAGGTTTCAACCCTGAGCTACAAATATTCTCCTTTATTGGCACGTTTTATGCATAGCTTTCTTTCAAATTTCTTCAGCCTGGTTATCTTCCAGGACAGGCCTGTTTGTCTATCACTCCTATCGATCCGTAAAGAACAACCCGGTCCTGGGAAAATGGAAAGCATGAGAAAGAGGTTCAAAATAACCCTGCCTTGATTTTCTTCGGTATAAGGGAAGGCAGAAGGAAATTCTGGCAGGCTTTCGAGATTCTATTATTGCAACCCTACAACAATAAAAGTAGTTTTCTCATGATCCTTGTGATGCCTGTTTCCTGACTTGGACCGCTGCCCAGACCTGGCATCATCTAAGTCAGCCTAAATAACGCCCATATTGCCTTAGGGACAATCAGACTGTAGGCCAACATGACATTAAGACGAGGTGCCTACGGGATCCAATACCTTTGTCAAAATCATGGAAGTGTCATTATATTACAAGCTCTGCTCCTTTCTTGGGCACGTACATCATAATCCACATACACAAAAGGGGTGGAGCTTGCAGAGCGATGATAGAAGACTGTTTTCATGATTTGGCTCCCTTTATTTTATTGATTTTATTTTATTTTATTTAGTTTGTCAAAGATGTACCGTACGAGATAATAGGTATAAGCATAAACATGGACATGAACACAGGAAATGAGTAAAAAATAAATGGAACAGTGGGACAGGGACAGTAGGAACTTGGTGTGCTTATGCACTGCCCTTCGGGAGAAGGGCGGTATAGAAATAAAATTATTACTATTATTATTATGCACGTCCCCTTTACGGACCTCTTAGGAATGGGGTGAGGTCCACGGTAGTGTTGTGGCCCGCCAGCGGCCTGTGCGGATCGTGGCTGATCCCGACGACGAGGAGGCTGATGTGGGGTCACGCCAGCAGCTTGCTCAGCTGGCGTTTGCGTCAGACAGCGAGGAGGCTGAAGAGGATGTGGTGCCAGAGGCAGAGACTCAGCCAGGGCCTTCAGAACCTCCAGAGGCTCCTTCAAGTGGAGAGAGTGAAGTGGAGGAGCCTCTCCTCAATGCTCGAGCACGCAGGGCTGCCAAAAGGCAGACGTGGCTACTCAGGAGGAGGAGGTCTCCTCGAGAGTAAGGTTTGAGGATAATTGGCCACTCCCTTAGCCTATTTAAGTCGCACGCAGTTAGTAATTTCTTGCTGGAAACAACGTGTAATTATTACAGAGCATTTTTGAAGAGTGAGTGTCTTATCGTATCTTGTTTTCTGGGCTGGTTGCCAACCTTTGCTGGACTTTGTTTATTCTTGGTACGTTATAAATTTGATAAGGACCGTTGGTGTGTGTCACAATCCTTGGGAATCCGGAGCTGGGGCAGAACAGGTAGACAGTTTAAGGTTGAAGCTGTGTGGGTTTGAGGATGTAAAAATGGAGTCGAGTAGAGCATTCCAGGTGTTGACTACTCTGTTGCTGAAGTCGTATTTTCTGCAATCAAGTTTCGAGCGGTTTACCTTGAGTTTGTATCGATTGTTTGCTCGTGTGTTATTGAGGTTGAAGCTGAAGAAGTTGTTGACAGGTAGGACATTATAGCAGACAATTGTGTGTACGATGCTTAGGTTAGACCATAGGCGGTGCAGTTCCAGGTTGCCCAAGCCCAAAATGTTGAGCCTGGTGGCATAAGGGATTCTATTGTGAGCAGAGGAGTGGAGTAAACCTTGAAGTTACCTGCCGGTGCCTCTACCTGGAGAGCAGTTTGTTTAGCAAAGAAGGGGTGCACCAAGAAGGGGGTGTCAAGGGGCAGTCTGCCCTGGATGCAGGCAATAGGTGTGTTGTGTGTGAATGAGAGATTGAGTGACTGAGTGAATGAGTGAGTGAATGTATGCTGATGAACATACAAGGCAGCTAGTGGTGCATATGGAATCAGGTCACTGCTGTCCATGTGCCAATCAACTGTTTGTATCAGCAGTGATGAAGGAAAAAGATGCCCTTAAAGCTTTTAATGAAAATAAGAACTAGGGGTGACATGATAGCGGCATTCCAATATCTCAGGGGTTGCCCCAGAGAAGAGGGGGGTCAACCTATTCTCCAAAGTACCTGAGGGCAGGACAAGAAGCAATGGGTGGAAACTAATCCAGGAGAGAAGCAACTTAGAACTAAGGAGAAATTTCCCGACAGTTGGAACAATTAATCAGTGGAACAACTTGCCTCCAGAAGTTGTAAGTGCTCCAACACTGGAAGTTTTAAAGAAGAGATTGTACAACCTTTTGTCTGAAGTGGTGAAGGGTTTCCTGCCTGAACAGGAGGTTGGACTAGAAGACCTCCAAGGTCCCTTCCAACTCTGTTATTGTATTGTATTCTATTTTATTTTGTCTTGTTCTGTTCTGTGCCACTCTACTCCACTCCCTTCCCTCCCCTCCCCTTCCCATTCTAGAGGTGGGTTTCAGCAGGTTCTGACCAGTTCCAGAGAACCGGTAGCAGAAATTTTGAGTAGTTCGGAGAACCGGTAGTAAAAATTCGGACTGGCCCCATCTCCCAAGTCCCAGCTGATTGGGAGGAAATGGGGATTTTGCAGTACCCTTCCTCTGCCATGCCCACCAAGCCATGCCCACCAAGCCATGCCACACCCACAAAACCAGTAGTAAAATTTTTTGAAACCCACCACTGTCCCATTCCCATTCCCATTCTCTATTCTATTCTATTCTATTCTATTCTATTCTATTCTATTCTATTCCATTCCATTCCACCCCACCCCACCCCACCCCACCCCACCCCACTCCACTCCATATTTTCTATTCTATTCTGTTCTGTTCTGTTCTGTTCTGTTCTGTTCTGTTCTGTCAGTTTTGACTCCTTGCCACTGGCCCCCTACTTAGCATGACTGGTCCAAGGTCAACCTATTGGCTCTTTGCCCAAGGCAGGAGTAAAACTCATAGTCTTCCAGTTTCTAGCCTGCTACCTTAACCGATCGTCCAAAGTGACTCTCAGTAATAGAGGAGACAGTTTAAAAGGTCCATTCTGGGTGTCAAATATGCCTGACATTCCCCTGTAGAAATGACTCCCAATTCTTTCCTATTTCCTATTTGAAATGTAACGCATACTTAAAGGAATGTTCGAAGATCGAATATTAACCTTTGTCATTTTTTTTTTCCTTTGGAGACCGAGCAGATGTTTCTAACATTTCTCAATTAACCTATAAAAATGAAAGTGTTAAATGAGAATTAGGCCGCCTGATCTAGCGGCCAAATTCTCATTTAACACTTTCATTTTTGCAGTCAAGTTCCAAAGAACTAAGAAGGATTATTATTTCCAAAAATAAGATCTATAAAACAAAGAGACGGGAAAGTCACTACCTCCACTTTTCTATTCCAATTGAAATGACACTTTCAGTCTCTTGTTTTGTTGCTACTCAGAGGAATATTTCACAGAATAGGAAAAGGGGCGTTAATCGCCCATCTAAAACACTAGAACCTTGATGGCAAACGTATGACACGCGTGCCACAGCTGGCACACGGAGCCATGTCAGTGGGCACACGAGCATTGCCCTAGTTCAGCTCCGGCGTGCGCATCTAATTTTCGGGCCTTCCAGCCTCACAGGAAGTTGGCAAAAAGGTTAGCCATCATTGCACTAGAATTTTAAACTCCACTATTTTTTTTTTTTAATCCTCCTTAGTTGCTGGAACACAAAGCCAAAATGTACATGTTTAAAATGTAGCATACATTTATACGAGGAACCCCAGACTGCCTGTCTCCCTGCAGAGAGCTGACTCACATCCAAAAATCAAGAATAGGGCATGTTCCAGGCCCACCACCATTCTGCTCTTTTTACACAATCAAATTAAGTCAAACAAAACAAAACAAAAAAATAAGTTAGTGGGTCAGACTGGTGTCTCCCTTATAAATATAAAACCAGCCTGGAGAGCTTCCTTGAACATAAACCAGGGAGATTTTCCAGGCAAAATGACACCCTTATCATTTAATAAAAGGAAATGGAATGTTATCTTGTTTGAGTAGGACTTGGTCACAATGAAGGAGCATTCTTCTCAGTCAGTCGTTGACAGGAACTAATGCTTTGGGGGGCATCAACTGTCCTACCAGAAAAACATTTATTTATTCCTTTCAGAATTCAGCTCATATTGGATTATTCCATCTAACTAACAGGAGGAGGCTGGAGGTGGTGGTTCAGTGGCTAAGACGCTGAGCTTGTCGATCGAAAGGTCGGCAGTTCAGCGGTTCAAATCCCTAGTGCCGCGTAACGGGGTGAGCTCCCGTTACCTGTCCCAGCTTCTGCCAACCTAGCAATTCGAAAACACGTAAAAAATGCAAGTAGAAAAATAGGGACCGCCTTTGGTGGGAAGGGAACAGCGTTCCGTGCGCCTTTGGCATTTAGTCATGCCAGCCACATGACCACAGAGACGTCTTCGGACAGCGCTGGCTCTTCAGCTTTGAAACGGAGATGAGCACCGCTCCCTAGAGTCGGGAATGACTAGCACATATGTGCAAGGGGAACCTTTACCTTTACCTAACCAGAGGAAGCCTGGTGGAAATACCCATTTTTGACATAAACTAATTCGGAATAATTCCAAAATCTGAAGAGAGGAACTCTTAGTTGCTGTGTAATCTTGAAAACTTCCTTTTTATGACCCTGTAGTTCAGGGGTGAAATTCAAAATTTTTCCCTACTGGTTCTGTGGGCGTGGCTTGGTGGGCACGGCAGGGGAAGGATATTGCAAAATCTCCATTCCCATCCCACTCTGGGGCCAGCCAGAGGTGGTATTTGCCGGTACTCAAAATTTCTTCTATGGGTTCGCTATAACCTGTTAGAACTGCTGGATTTCACCCCTGCTGTAGTAGTCCCTGTTCAGGGTCTTTGAACAGGAGGGAACGGTGCTTTTGAATAACATGTAAACATTCTTCTCCTGCTCCTACTTAAAAACAGATTTTGGTTGACCTATGATTAGGGGGAAATTCCAATTCTTTCATTTCTGGATCCTTTTATTTTCCAAAGATTAGGGATGACTGGATGGAGCTGAGTGTTTACTAGCTGGATGCCCTTCCTACGCCAAAGCACGGTATGCAGCAAATACTTTTTCTTTGCTCCCTGAGGTAGAAACATCTGCTGCTACCGAGGATTGAACTCTCAAGCTTCCGAGTGGGAGTGAACCACGCAGCTCACTATGTCAGCTTGAAGACAGGAGAAAATGCTGGGATATCTGCTATGAAGGGTCATTTGAGAACCTCTTTCTGTACTTCAGAAGTTCTTCCGACCATTCCCACAATCCTAGCTTCTCCTCCCCTTCCCCGGATACCCTTCCTTTTCTCCCTCCCACCCATGAAGGGACAAATGCAATCCCGTTTTGGTTGATATTGGTTTTATGCAGTGGTGAAATCCAAATTTTTTTTACTACCGGTTCTGTCGGCGTGGCTTGGTGGGTGTGGTGTGGCTTGGTAGGTGTGACAGGGGAAGGATACTGCAAAATCTCCATTCCCACCCTACTCCAGGGGAAGGATACTGCAAAATCTCCATTCCCACCCCACTCTGGGCCCAGCAGGAGGTGGTATTTGCCAGTTCTTCGAACTACTCAAAATTTCCGCTACTGGTTCGCCAGAACCTGTTAGAATCTGCTGGATTTCACCCCTGGTTTTATGGTATTATATTTGAGCAGGACAAGTCAGCTGGAATTTGGGTGGTGCCTAAATCAAATCAAATCAATAAATCTATGCAACTACATCATTAAAATCATTTCACAATCCCCCACCATTCCAAGTAAGGGAGGCATACAAGGTTCTCTCGATCGCTATGTGCTAAATAAACTCTATCCTTGCCAGCGTTCAGTTGTATTTTGCACCGCACTGAGCAAGGATTCTTGGAGATGCCCATCACTGCCCACGACTCCTTACACAATAAAATTGGGACTAAGTCGTAACTCAGAGCAAAATTCCAAAATTAGCCAAGGTCATCCAAGGGGTATCAAAAAAAAAAAAAAAAATTACAGGGGATTTTTTTTTAAAAAAAATACAAGCTTATATTTGCAAAGTTGGTGGCTCGTTTATGATGCTCATCCTGGACTTCACCTTTAGCTAGGCAGACGTGTCTCATAAAGCTGAAAAAACAAGCCATTTCCTGATAAACGGACATCACAACTGAAACGAGAAGGGTAAAGTGTCTACGGTTATATAAACGCCACTTAACAGCTGGCGCGTAAACTTTCATATCCTACAGAAGTCCCATAACAAGCTCGCCTATCAAAAAGAGGGGTAGGCTTTTCCATTTTTTTTTTTAAAGAAAATATAAACCACAGTAATTCTAAGGAAATAGGTTTCCTGTCTGCCTTGTTTTTCGGTTCGCATCTAATTAAGTGCAGACTTTTGGCCAGTTGATCGTTTTTCCACAGATATCGGAAAATAAAGTTTACAAACTTAGGAAAAGGGTAAAAGATGCTTGATAAGGCGGGAGTTAACTGATATACTAATTCCTGGGTGCATTCCTTTTTTATGCCATACTAAAAGTGTGACGTAGAACAGCCGGTTGCTCTAAGGACAATGAGATGCTCACTTGATTTCGATTTGGACTCCCAAGCCACACACACACACACACACACACACACACACATATGAAATCTTACAAGGCAGAAATAGCTATTTGAGTCTCCCAAAGAGCAGCACAGAGTTGCTGTCTGTCAGCAAGAAACAAAAAGCCCAGAAACTTGTGAATGAGATTTCACAGAACCAGGGCTGTAGAACATCTTAGCTTACGTAGGTAAAACCTGGCTAGAAAGAATATGCACATAAAAGCCTACAAAAAAGAAATTATATATATATATATATATCCCAGCTGAGTTGCCTGATCGTCAGAGGCTTTTTTTTCTTTTAAAAACGTTTTTTTCTATAACCTCTTCAGCTAAAGAGATTGTAGAAAAAATGCTTTTAAAAGCCTCTGACGATCCCAGCTGAGCCGCACGATCATCAGAGGCTTTTTTTTTACTTTTAAAAGCATTTTTTCAGCCAAAGAGATTGTAGAAAAAATGCTTTTAAATTTTTTTTAAAAAGTCTCTGATGATTGCGTGGCTCAGCTGGGCATGGGGTGGGGGGGCAGGGATTTTTGCTACCGGTTTTCCGAGCCACCCACCGCCATCGCTACCGGATCAGGCGATCCGGTCCAAACCGGGAGCATTTCACCCCTGATTTAAATGCATGCACAGCCGGTCCCTGCCATTTCCTCTGATTTCCTCCACGCGCCCCAAAATAATAAGACCTCCCCAAAAATAAGACCAAGCGCTTATTTCGGGATTCAAAAAAATATAAGACAGGGTCTTATTTTCGGGAAAACACGGTATATATTTCATCCAAAAAATAAATAAGTGCCCCCTTTTAATGTGATTGTGAAATCTTGAAATTTATGACCTAACTCTGTTCGATCCTGACCGGCTCAAGGTTTACAGCCTGTATTATAAAGAGCCCTGATGGCGCAGTGGTTGGAATACAGTATTGCAAACTAACTCTGCCCACTGTAAGCAGTTCGATCCTGAGTGGCTCAAGGTTGACTCAGCCTTCCATCCTTCTGAAGTCAGTAAAATGAAGGCTCAGTTTGTTGGGGGCAATAGGCTGACTCTGTTAACCGCTTAGAGAGGGCTGTAAAGCAGTATATAAGTCTAAGTGCTATTGCTATTGTTACCACTTCGGTGGGAAGATAACAGCCTCGGCATATAGTCATGCTGGCCACATGACCACAGAAATGTCTTCAGACAATGCTGACTCCCTCCACTAAGAAATGGAGATGACCCCCCCCCGAAGAGTTGGACATGACCCAACAGGGGAAATCTTTACCTTTATATGGGAATAGGAAAAAGAAGAATGTTTTTTTTTTTTAACAGACTGTTATAAGATTTATGACTCCATAAAAGTATCCAAAGGAGCTCATTTTTTTTTTTTTAATACTCATTGGATTGTTGAATCTTTCCAGCGTGTGGAATATCTATTGTTGTGTCTGAACAGATACCTGGTAACCGGAAAGGGATGTCTTGCTTGACTCAGCTCCTGATGATTGATTCTCTGATTGAAATCATCCTTTGAATGCTGTAACCAGGCAGTAAAATGCCTCTGCTTATGAATCAGATTCATAATTAGTCACCCTCCAAATTATGAGCCATTCTTCATACCGAAAGGGATTGGGGAAAAATTAATGAATGCAAGCTTTTCCAGCATTTCGGTGGGAACGCAGTGACCAATTTGAAACTCTCTTGGCCAAGTGATTCAAAACACTGCGTTTTGTGGTCTGGTTCTAGATCTGGCTGAATTTTCCAGTTTGGTTTTGGTTCAGGTCAGTAAAAGTTCAGGAATGGTTTAGCGCCCGTGAACCAAATAGTTCAACTTCAGTTCACATTAAAAAAAAAATTGTTAATATAAGACAGATCAGAAAGGATTATTTCCAAAGGAGTTCGAAATTGTATTGACAATTGCTGTTCCTCTTCCTTTCACGTAATTATATGAACTTGTGTGTGTTCACACACATAGTTACCTACAGGGGTGGGTTCTACTTAACTTTACTACCGGTTTGCAACGGGGCCGCGTGTGTGCTTCACATGCACAGAAGCTTCCTGATGACATCCGGGTCAGTGGGCGGAGCCTCCCACCGGTTTTATAACCGGTTCTTGCGAACCGGTCCGAACTGGGGGCAACCCACCACTGGTTACATACAACAGCAACAACAACAAAAATCGTGGAATGGAGTGTACATAAAATAAATATAGGTACTTCCCCCCCCCACCACCAATTTGGGGAATACAAGCAGTCCTTGACTTATGACCAGCAGTGGGTTTCCAATATTCTTTACCACTGGTTCAGCCCACGTGCACACACCCGATTCACATGTGTGCCTTCCACGGATGCGCCCGGCCTTCCGTGCATGCACTTCACTCGCTCATGCACCTTCCGCACATGCGCCCGGCCTCGAAAACATGCCTAAATAGGACAGCACAGAGCCGGGGCAGGTGGGCGGATTTCCACTACCGGTTTGCACAAACCAGTACGAACCGGCTGAATACCACCTCTGCTTATGACCATAATGAGGTCTGTTCATTATGGATGTAAGTCATGATAATTTTAAAATGGGTCACCCATTTGACTGATCCAATTTTATGAGCTTTTTTGTGCCAGTTGTAACGTGAATGCTACAGTCATAAAAAGAATGCATTGTTCTCTATGGGCAGGTTTTGCTGAAAACTGGAAATAAATGCTGGTTTTCAGCAAAATCATTGTAAAATGGGGTCACACGACCACAGGACACTGCAAACAGCTACAGATACAGGTCAATTCCTGAAAACCCAACATATGGTCACATGACCATGGGGAGGGGGGCAGCCATTGCAATTTCAAAACTGGGTAGTAAGAATCTCCAGGGAGGTCTGTCATCACTTTGGTTGCTAAGCAACTGGTTGTATGTTGAGGACTACCTAAAACTACTTCTAACATCTATCTGGGAAAGAATTAACTTCACTCCAACTCACTTGAGAAGCAACAATCACGGAAGAACCAATAGGTCTCACCAATAACGGGCAGAATTACCCCGAAAGAGTACCAAATTTAAAAATTTGGCTTAATGTACAATTTTTACTAAGTTGGTTTAATTAGTATGCCCAGCCCAATGTCTTGGTTTTGTATCTTTTTTTATTTTGCTATTTTATATATACATTTTTGGGAAGATGTTCTTTTATGTCAAGATTCAGTTGCACAGAATCTTGGAGAAAGGATGCAATACAGGGAAGGTAAATAGATCAATAAATACTGCTAGCTGTGGATTATTCTAATATGCAACAGGAAAAATATGTCAAATGAATTATCTCTCTGGGCATTTAGGAATATCGGGCTGAGAAAGAGTTGAGTTGAGTAGAGTAGAGTAGAGTAGAGTAGAGTAGAGTAGAGTAGAAGAATAGAGTGGAGTGGAGTGGAGTGGAGTGGAGTGGAGTGGAGTGGAGTGGAGTGGAGTGGAGTGGAGTGGAGTTGAATGGAATGGAACGGAACGGAACAGAACGGAACAGAACAGGTCTTTATTGCCAGACATAAGGAATTTGTCTTCAGTGCATAAGTTCTCCATGTACATAAAAACAATAAAATAAAATAAGATACCAATAAGAGAAGATAGTAGAAGAGATGGATAATAATAATACAGCTCTACTACATGGGTAAATATCCCTAAACATAAAAATGAAAAAAAAAATGAAAGAAAGGGGAATTTAAGATTGTTCCTTATCAATCTATGTTACAGACGCTTGGCTCTTTTCCGTGAATACCTTTTTTTCTTCTCCATTTCTGTGGTGGGAACCAATTATTTGACTAGCCAAAAGCAATTTTTCACTGTTTCAATGATGTATCAGCACTCTACTGTATGTAGGCTGATGACAGCTATCTAGGAATAAAAGAATTCTCTGTTGTAATGCCATACCTCCTTTCACATAAAAATTTCCATGGTTTCAAGGCCATTGGTAAACAAATAGGAGAAACGCTAATGCTTAGAAGCTTTGGGGGAAAAAAAAACCTTCTGACCTACCTATTTTCTTGCATTTTATTCAACTTGTCTTCTCATGTAAATCATCTGGCAATCTGGAACTGAAACTGAAACGTTGTGAAAAACATAAATGCAAAGATATTTATTTTCTGACTCGGCTGAGATTCTGTATTATAGATATCAACAGAGCCCTTGAATTAATGAGATCCAGCAACTTCACTCTGAGGGCCAGCTGCTGTCCTTAGATGCCTGCCATGAGTACTGTGACTATTTTACATTCATTGGATAATGCCGAAAAAATGCTGAATTAATGTCATCCTTTGAACTTCGCCGATGCTGTCCAATTAAGTCTCCACTAATCCTAATGGCATTTCTAACATACCAGTACCTATGAACTGCTTCCAAGTTTACTGAAAGTTGGAAAGTGACAAAAGGCTCAAGATCAAAGATTCAATTTACAGTTACTCCACAACAGAATAACTGACAAGTACCACCAACATCTCTCTGGTCAGAGAGAGTACAAGAAGCATTGAAGAATATCACATCTGCACAAGTAATTTGTTGCCTGGTGAGTTCCTTTCACCACCACTCTTAACAGCTTCATCTTTGAAAGTTTGACTGACCCACCATGGAAACGTTTTTTCAGTGCCTTGGATCTGTCAGCTTCTCTGTATCTGTTGTGGTCTCAGGCAGCCTGCAGTGGAGTTGGACAGTGAGGAGGCTGGGGAGGACCTTGGGCCAGTCCTGGAGTCAGGAGAAGGCCCGGACGAAGGCTTTGGGTCGGAGGCAGAAATGGGGCCAGAGCCATCTGGGAGTGATGCACAGATTCCGGACCCTCCAGAGGCGGATAGCAGAGAGGCAGAGGAACAGGAGGAGCCTGTTCCTAGTGCACGCATGCGCAGAGCTGCCAGAAGGCAAGAGCAGCTAAAGCAAAAAGGATGACTCGGGAGTAAGGCCAGGAGATGATTGGCCCCTCCCGGAAGCCTTAAAAGAGCAGCAACGACTCTTGGGATCTGTCAGAACCTGCTGGATTTCACCCCTGCTGTAAAGCACTGTGAAGCAATATATAAATCTAAGTACTATTGCTATTGCTATTTTTGGATTTGGCCTTGATCTAAAATGGTCACAGTTTCCCACCTGAATTCATGGTTAAATTGGTCTATGTGTTGCAAACCTGAAAAATTGCCATCATGTCTTCTGCCTGCTATTGATTTTTCTGGAAGACTTCTACTAAGGTCCTGCCTGTCTTCCTCAAAGGAATTTTATAGTAGTCCTTTCGTTGCCATAAATAATTCTCTTTCTCTCTTCTATAGGTCTTGAATAAATCTGAGTTTACTTAAAATGCTTTGGAGGGATTTCCCTGGTTTGTGGGCTACCAAAGTGCCTAGTGGTTAAAGTAATCTCCTGGTGGCTTCTGAGGTATTTTTTGATGTTTCGGAGAAGTATTATTTTCATGAGTTGTGGTTGTTGTGTTCTGGCTGGCTGTGGAAATGATCTTTTCTATGAAGTTGCATGGGTACCCACTGTGTTGAAGGATGATATAAAGATGACCTGTTTCTTCTCTTTCAAGTTCTTTTCAGATGCTGGCTGTTTACTTTTATCTGGATAGTTCTTATTCAGTCGTTTTGCAAGCAATTGGGCTGTAGATCGGGGAATACAGCACGTAGTTTATAAATACAGGTTTTTTTGATATGCTGTATTTTGAGATCTTCCACTCCTTCCTCTGATATGGTTATTTTTGCGAGGTTTTCCCCAAAAAGTATGTCGTTTGATAAAATTACTATTAGAAAAGACTCCAAAGCAATAGAAGAACATTCAAACAATTCCCCTTATTTATTTGTCTATCTGTCTGTTTAGAAATGTTTAGAATAACAGAGTTGGAAGGGACCTTGGAGGTCTTCTAGTCCAATCTCCTGCCTAGGCAGGAAACCCTATACCACTTCAGACAAATGGTTATTCAACATCTTCTTAAAAACTTCCAGTGTTGGATCATTCACAACTTCTGGAGGCAAGTTGTTCCACTGATTAATCATTCTAACTGTTAGGAAATTTCTCCTTAGTTCTAAGTTGCTTCTCTCCTTGAGTAGTTTCCACCCATTGTGTCAACTTGCAAAGCATTCAAGTTGCCATGAGCAGGAGGGAGGGAGAACTGAAGTGAATTCCATACATTCTTTCTGATGGCAATCAGAAGGAGGGTGTTGGATTTCACAGCCAGCCAAAGTGGTTAATTGGAGAATGTGATTTATGACATGGCCAGAGAGGAGGGGAGAGACAGGGTCATAGGGGAACGTAAATCTACGTGGGATCAGTCCTAACTGCATCCGAGTATTGCCGGAATGTTGCTCCTAATAAATGACTGTATTTCCTTTGAAGTTTGGATCATGGCTCATGAATTAATTAGGGCATCTTTCGGAAACTTGACACATTGCTTCTTGTCCTGCCTTCAGAGGCCTTGAAGAATAGCTTGATTCCCTCTTCTTATCTCAGCCCCTGAGATATCGGAACACTGCTATTGTGTCTCCCCTGGTCCTTCTTTTCATTAAACTAGACATATCCAGTTCCTGCAACCGTTCTTCATATGTTTTAGCCTCCAGTCCCCTAATCATCTTTGTAGCTCTTCTCTGCACTCTTTCTAGAGTCTCCACATCTTTTTTACATCGTGGTGACCAAAACTGAATGCAGTATTCCAAGTGTGGCCTTATCAAGGTATTATAAAGTGGTGTTAACACTTCACGTAATCTTGATTCTATCCCTCTGTTTATGAAGCCTAGAACTGTGTTGGCTTTTTTGGCAGCTGCTGCAACACTGCTGGCTCATATTTAAATGGTTGTCCGCTAGGACTCCAAGATCCTTCTCACAGTTACTGCTATTGAGCAAGGTACCACATATACTGTACCTGTTTATTTGGTTTTTCTTGCCAAATGTAGAACCTTACTTTTTTCACCATTCAATTTCATTCTGTTAGATAGCGCCCAATGTTCAAGTCTGTCAAGATCCTTCTGTATCTTAAGCGTATCTTCTGGAGTGTTGGCTATTCCTGCTAGCTTGGTGTCATCTGCAAATTTGATGAGTTCCCCATCAAATGTATACATCATCCAGCCATAATTGCACCATATTGTTTACAACATACAGTGTTGTCTGTGAAACGTGGAGAATATAGAATAGGAAAGCTAAGACAAAAGAATTAAAAGAGCAAGAGAAATGTTTTGAACGGTCCTTCAACTGTGGTTAGCACTCCAGCGGCAATTTAAATCATGAGAGTGACTCAAACTTTCTAAATCAAACTTCACTCCAGGATTTTACAAAAACAAAAAAGTTCATAAAATCCCAAGTGAGATAGATAAAGATCTATTTCATTTAAAAATGTACTTTAATTTAATGGGAGTTCATTTTGGAGGGAAACAGTCTTGTAATTGTGGGCACTCTATTGCCACCAACTGTTTTTAGGGCACGCTCAGGAGTGGACTGCTGGGGGTTCACAGGGGTTCGGGAGAATCTCTAGCTAAGTGTTGTGACCCTGACTCCTGAGCCTGTCCTGACAGAAGAAGAGGATTCAGGAGGTGATGGGGAGGAACTGACAAGTCCTCCCTCTCCAGGACCCTCCTTTCTGGCAATGCTTCAGGTTCCATCCGAAGGCCAGGAGGAACAGCCTGGGATGTGCCGGGTGTCAGGTTTCGATGTCAACCTGCATTTATTCTAGTGCTGACACTGGGAGGAAGGCATATCAGAGCACCAATTGATAGGGAGCGAGGATGACGAATCCTGGCTTGATCCCAGGCAGCGTCGGAGGGAGAAGCGTGTGCAGCAACGGAAGAGGCGTGGGAGGGCCAGAGACTGAGCTGAGTCATGGAGCCATGCCCCACCAGAAATAAAAGTGGGTGGGATTGCTCTTCAGGCTTTGTGACGGACAAAGTTAAACCTTGAAAGTCACATTGTGATCTCTGAAATTCGGCTTGGATATATTTTGGACTGAACATTGACTAAACTCTTGTCTCGTGGATAATTTGTTGCTCCTGGAACGGACTGAAGATAAGTCCTCTTCTGCTCTATGGGAGTGAAACCGGTCTTGGCAGGCATTCGGCAGTTTGCTGCCAAAACCTTGGTCTGCCAAGAATTCTAATCTGTTTACCTAATAAAATATTGGCAGGCGTGCTTGGTATTACGTTTGCCTGTGTGAGGAAGGGGGAGAGAACACTAAGATTCTGTGCCATTTGGAGAACCCCCAAATCCCACTACTCGGAAGTTCAGGAAGGCTGGAAACGGGCCGATTTTCGGCCTCCAGAGGGCCTCTGGAGCTTGCGGAGGCCATTTTCACCCTCCCAGTGGCTCAAGAAAAGCCTCTGGGGCCCAGGGAGGGCAAAAGGCCCCCCACCGTGGTGCAGGAGGCTGACTAGGCCACATCCATCATGGCCATGCCCACCAGAACTGGGCAGAAAACTCCTTGCTAAAAATTTTGAAGCCCACCACTGGAGCTTAACTATAAGCTTATGGTTAACTTGCAGCTTATAGTTAACTTGACCCCTTATTCAAACAACCTGTTTTAGTCTGTACCAGAAGAATATGTTCCATATGACCCTGGAATTCGCTTTGTTATTTAGACAGGACAAATGGTACCCACATTTAAATATCAGCCTTAACTTTTTGTGTTACAAGAGTTCTGTTTGCCTGTATTAAGTCTTATTCCTGACATTTGATTTTAAAGGTAGCCAAAAGCAAAATGTTTAGGGGGAAAATCAGACTTTTTCCCATAACATTTTAGAATAACGAGGTTAGCTATTGAATATATGGCAGAAAATCAGCCCGGGGAAGGAAACAAGAACACAAAATATCTCGGATGCTTCCAGAAGTCTCTTTGAGTTTGTCAACAAGTTTTATGTCTTCTTCTTTGGGATTTGTTCAACAGTCTTTCTGGCAGTTTTCTTGATTCTAATGTTCTTGGGGTGGAAAAAATAGAACTCTTTTTTTAAAAAAAGATTGCTATTCAACCAAGATGCTTGTCAAATCCTTTAACAACTTCTCTAGCTGGCATTTGTTTGGAAAATCATCTCATTGGTAGAGAATTTTCATCTTGTTTATCCTTTATCCAAAACAGGTTAGGTAATTTATTCGACCTTTCACCTGTCTAGTGGGCTAGAAAAGGAGTACTTAAGATATTGTTGTCATATCTGGTCTGCAATCATCCGTGTGACCTCAAGATGGCAGTAAAGAGAAACAAACAATATTCTTTTTTGGTGCCATCTAGTGGTAGACACTTTTTGTTTTTGCCCAGAACATGAAAATTCTTCTTCAGGAGCCTCACTGGCTAAATTAATCACAAGTAGGGTTAATCAGTCATTTGTTCGCTACATTGAGGCCACCCCAACGATGCCCTTGAAGTGATGTCCCGGTGCCTGGAGGCTGTGCGGATCTGGATGGGGAGACACAGGCTCAGGCTCAACCCTTCCAAGACTGAGTGGCTGTGGTTCCCGGCATCCCGATATAGTCAGTTGACTCCATCACTGACTATTGGGGGTGAGTCTTTGGCTCCCTCGGAGAGGGCTCGCAATCTGGGAGTCCTCCTGGATATGTAGCTGTCCCTGGAGGAACATCTGACGGCTGTTGCCAGGGGGACTTTTGATCAGGTTCGCCTGATCTGCCAGTTGCAGCCCTTTCTTGATCGGGATTCCCTGTGCACAGTCACTCATGCCCTCGTCACCTCTCGCCTGGACTACTGCAATGCTCTCTACATGGGGCTCCCCTTGAAGAGCACCCGGAGGCTCCAACTGGTCCAGAATGCAGCCGCGCGGGTAGTCACGGGAGCCGCATGGCGCTCCCATACAGCACTGCTCCTGCGTGAGCTGCACTGGCTCCCAGTGGTCTTCCGGGTGCGCTTCAAAGTGTTGGTTATCACCTTTAAAGCACTCCATGGCATAGGACCTAGTTATCTTTGAGACTGCCTGCTGCTACCGATGGCCTGCCATCAACCTGTGCGCTCCCACAGAGAGGGCCTCCTCAGGGTGCCATCAGCCAAACAATGTAGGCTGGTGACCCCCAAGGGGAGGGGCTTCTCTCAAGGGGGGCACCTACCCTCTGGAATCAGCTGCCCCCAGAGATAAGGAGAATCCAAGACCTCGGTGCCTTCCGCCGTGCCCTTAAAACCTTCTTTTTCCAGCAAGCCGGGCTGGCCTAACACTTTTTAAAATGTTTTTAATTGTTTGTTATTGTTTTTAATCATGGGGCCAAATTTATATATATCTTTTTAATTGTATTTTAATGTTTGTAGTTTATGCTTTTACTTCGCTGTTCACCGCCCTGAGTCCTCAGGGAGAAGGGCAGCATACAAATTTAAAAATAAATAAATAAATAAATAAAAATTGATTGCAGTTAATAATTAGGAAAATAGAACTCCTAAGGGGGTTCATTTTCCTAATGGAGAACAATGGGTGCCAAATATAAGACACTGACAATAACAGGGAGAAAAATTGTTCAGAATGGAAGAAATAAAGATATCCCTAAGATTACTTTTATGTGTTCGCAAAGAAAAAGACTGCAGATTGCTTACTCCTATGGCTCCTCCTACATCTTTCCTGTTAAGTTCAGGATCCTTTTTTTTTTTTTTTACAAATCAAAACAATCTTTAATAATTCAAAATAACCCTCCTCAAAAAACTCAAGAAGGTCCCCTTTCTCCCGAAAGTCTCTCTTGGACCCCAAGTTGCAGAAGGTCTTGGAAGCCATCAAGGGTTCCTCAGAAATTCTCCAGAAGTTCCACGATCTGTTTTTGCTTGCTCTCCTGGAATTTGGGTTTTTTCCCATCTCTGATGTTCTCTGCATACTATTTGATGATGTGCCAGACGATCTTGATGGAGCTGGGCCACATGTTCAGGGTCTGGTGCACCCTCTGGCAGATCTGAGGGATGCCGGCATTGCTGGTCTCCACCATGATGTCGCAGATCAGCTGGAACACAAAGAGAGTGGCGTCCATAGAACTCCTCTTCTATGTCATTGTCGATGTTCTCCCCGCGGCGCACCATGTCATGCTTTTCACCTTTAATCTTCTTATCAGCTACCTGCATGGCATCCAGGTACTTGAAATAGAGCTCCATCAGCCTGTCTACCTTCTTGCTGCCGTTCTCCGTGAATTTGTTGAGCAGCCGTGTCCCCTGCTGACTCCGCAGGAGGGAGGCCAGGATAGTTCAGGATTTAAAGGGTTATAAATAAACAGGGGTCAACTTGTCGATTCAATAAAATGCCTTTGCTTAACTAATTTAAAAAGCACATTGTAAGACCCATTCGACCTGTAGAACAGGGATCTCCAATCCTTGGTCCATGGACCGACACCGGACTGCAGCATGCCAGAAACTAGGCCGAGCAAACAAGCAAAGCCCCATCTGCGGGATACAGGCAGCACCTGAAACCATGCCCTTCCAGTCAGGGAGGAAGTGCAGGGAGGCCTCCTAGGCCCAAAATGGGGCATGGGGGGGGGGGGGTCCTTCCCCCCCCCCCCCGCCCCCACGGCACATTTTTATTCCCAGGAGGCTGCATGGAGGCATACTAGGCCCAAAACGGGGTATAGGGGCAGCGTGCCCCCCCCACGGCACATTTTTGCTCCCAAAGGGGCTCAGGAGGCCGAGTACTGCCTGTCACATCCTCTGGCCATGCCCACCATGGCCATTCCCACCCAGCCAGTCATTAGGGCACAGTACCGGTTGCTAAATTATTTTAATCTCACCACTGAGTTCTTTCTAATTTGTTCAGACCTGCCAAAGGGACTGTCACTTTCTGAACTTTTTGGCCTTCATATTCCCTGTCCATAACTCAAAAAAGAAAGAAGAGCAATCTATTTTTTGATGAAATGGGTTCTCGACCTGTATAAGATGCCTCTCTATCTTCAGGTGAGGTCTTTTCACAGGTTTGTTCATCAAATCATCCCAGCTGGCATTTCCATAAATATCGATATCAAGAGCAGAAGTGTGCAAGTAGCTGGAAAATGAGAGAGAGAGAAAATATATATTTTTTAATAATTCCCCTCCATTCCTGTCCTTCTGACAGATCTACTTCAGTTTGAGGTTTTCAAAGTCTTTATTTACGTTTTGTCCTCAGGCGGGGGATTTCCTGAAACAAAAATCAAGGTTTCAAATGGTTTGTCAGAAATTCAAATGCAGGTGAATCGCTCCTTCAGGGAGCATTTTCCTTTAAAAAAAAAAAGATAACATATATTAAAGGCCGCATTAAATCATTCAATCAATTGGAAGGGCATATTAATTTTGTTGCTGGGCAGAGCTGTTCTCGAACACAGGAAACTGGCCTACAGTTCTGGGGTCTCTTGGCAAATGGGAAGTCAAGGCCCAAAAGAACCAGGTACTTATTTTTTTTTTGACTATAAGATGCACTTTTTTGTCTCCCGAAAGGGGGTGAAAATGCCCGCCCACCCTATGCCTTTTTTTTGGCCCTATGCATGCCCATTTCGGGCCTTTTTTTGGCCTTTTTCAGGCCTCTTTTTGGCCTGTTTTTGGGTCTTTTTTCAGCTGGTTTTGAGGCTTTTTTTGGCCCGTTTTTGGGTCTTTTTCAGCCTGTTTTCAAGGCTTTTTTGGCCCACTTTCGAGTTTTTTTTTTGGCTCGTTTTTGAGGCTTTTTTCAGCCCATTTTTTTCTGAGTATTTTTAATAAAACTGCTTTTTACTTGTTCATGGTCTCTGTTTCACTTTTTATGAGGTTTGCTGTTTTTCTGCATTTCACACATGCACACACAGATATATATGCTAATATCACTTTATAATGCCTTGATAAGGCCACACTTGGAATATTGCATTCAGTTTTGGTTGCCACGATGTAAAAAAGATGTGGAGACTCTAGAAAGAGTGCAGAGAAGAGCAACAAAGATGATGAGGGGACTGGAGGCTAAAACGTAAGAAGAACGGTTGCTGGAACTGGGTATGTCTAGTTTAATGAAAAGAAGGACTAGGGGAGACATGATAGCCGTGTTCCAATATCTCAGGGGTTGCCACAAAGAAGAGGGAGTCAAGCTATTCTCCAAAGCACCTGAGGGCAGGACAAGAAGCAATTGGTGGAAACTAATCAAGGAGAGAATCAACCTAGAACTAAGGAGAAATTTTCTGACAGAACAATTAATCAGTGGAATAACTTGCCTCCAGAAGTTGTGAATACTTCTACACTGGAAGTTTTTAAGAAGATGTTGGATAACCATTTGTCTGAACTGGTGTAGGGTTTCTTGCCTAAGCAGGGGGTTGGACTACAAGACCTCCAAGATCCCTTCCAACTCTGTTATTCTATTCTATTCTATCTCAAGAAAACTTGTGCCTGAAGTGACCAAGAAGGCTGAAGAAGCAACTTCTCATCTATGGATTCCATTCAAGAGAATACAAGCATCGTCAGAAGAAGGTGAACACCGTACACCAGGTCGACCAATATTCATTAGCAACCTGAATTAAGCTTTGCTTTGCTGGCCCAGATCCAGGCCATTGCCACATCGACATCACTGATGAAACATTTCCATTTCCTTGGCTAGAAGTGATGAAACTTGAGATGACACCACTTGTATTCTTCAATGATCTCATTCAGCTGTTTCATACAGGCATTAGATAACAACACGAATTCTATAGTCTGAACATGGCAGAGTTGAGAAGAAATCCCCTTCTGAAGCCAGAAACCCACGTAGGCATGGATCCATCATGAAGCTGTTGACTCAAACAGGCTCTCCACGAGATTCCTATGGTCAGACTTCCTGTTAGATCCTTAGAGTCACATACTTCTTAGCTGAATGATAGAAGACTCAAATGCCTCCAGCAGTGATAACAGCGATGCATGAGGCAACAAAAATGCTGCCTTCTAATATCCCAAAGTTGGAAGGGAGCCTGTAATTTGGACTAAGCCAATTGCATAGATCAATTATTATACACCTTAACATCAGGGAAGTACCATGAGTTACCCTATGCAGTTTCTGGACCAGTCTTAAATCTGAACACTTACCATTTCTTTCCAGCCAACAAAATAACAGACATAATATCACATTCATGCCTAGCAGTGGTGAAATCCAATTTTTTTTACTACCGGTTCTGTGGCCATGGCTTGGTGGCCGTGGTGTGGCTTGGTGGGCATGGCAGGGGAAGGATACTGCAAAATCCCCATTTCCTCCTCACTCCTGGGGCCAGCCAGAGGTGGTATTTGCCGGTTCTCCGAACTACTCAAAATTTCCGCTACCGGTTCCCTGAACTGCTCAAAATTTCTACTGCCAGTTCTCCAGAACCTGTCAGAACCTGCTGGATTTCACCCCTGATGCCTAGCCAGAAGAGACTGGCTCACGTGGTATCTCTCATATTGAATCTTGGTGGGGCAGCAGACTAAAGCACTGTTAAGTAACACCAGCTGCCTGCAATTACTGCAAGTTCAAATCTCACCAGGCTCAAGGTTGACTCAGCCTTCCATCCTTTCAAGGTAGGTAAAATGAGGACCCGGTTTGTGGGGGCAATAAGATGACTTTGTATAAAAAAGAACACCGCTTGGGGGGGCGGGCAAAAGCCCTACTAAGCAGGTATATACAAAAGTATGAAGGCTATTGCTTAACGCATTGTAAGCCGCCTGAGTCTCCGGAAAAGGGCGGCATATAAATTGAACCAATAAATAAATAATAATTTCAAAATAAGTTTTTTATTTATTGTAAATAAATAAGCTTGTTTTAAAACCTTTCATTTTTCTATCTTGTCCCCTGTAAGCGGGAGCGTCTGCCAGGAGGAAGGTATCAAGATGGTAGCTATGTCTGTCCCACTGAAGTCCATGTAGAAAGTCCAAGACTTTGATCATGCAGTCACCATCCTGGTTTATTTATTTTTATTTATTAATACAAATTTTATGTCCCAAAGGTGCTTTTTTTCAAGAGGCAACTGGACTTTCTGGTTTTTCTTTGAAGATGTTTCAGTTCTCATCCAAGAAGAAGCTTCTTTGGATGAGAAGTGAAGTTCTCATTGAAGAAGCTTCTTGGATGAGAAGTGAAATGTCCTCAAAGAAAAACCAGAAAGTCCAATTGCCTCTTGAAAAAAACCACTTTTGGGAACAATCATGACCTGGATGACTGAGGATCTCCATAGACATTAAATTTTTATGGTACTTGTCTCCCCTAGAAGGTGACTCTGGGAGGATTATTTTGAACCTTGCCTTCCAGATACCTCCTACATATAAATTATGGGCCATGCCAACTTTTCTTCTTAGCTAATTCTATGGATGAGACGCTTGCCTTGTTTTATCTTTCTGTTAAACCCAAATGAGTCTTTTCTTCTAGCTGGTTAGAAGGGTAGGCAGAGCCTGATGGTGGAGTCAAGAGAGGAATCAGCCTGGAGTCATTACATTCTCACAAATAGTCCAAGTTCAACTCCTCTTGAATTCCGTTAACTCTTATCTGGCATCAATTTAGTGCAATTCAGAGTCGACTGGATTCTTGTGTGAGTGATAAATCAGACAAAGCAGCCATTCAAAGAAAATGGGTGAACCTTCATGGTTTCAATCGCTCCCAACTTTTTTACAACAGGGTCTGAAAAAAAGATACCCCTCCCCCAAACAAGTGCCTAAATCAGTGGTCCTCAACCTTTTGGGTACCAGGGACCAGTTCCATGGGGAGAGGTTTTTCTGCAGACTGGAAGGGGTGGGAGGTTGCATGCTTCCTGCATCCTATGGATGGAGCTTCACTTGTTTGCATGACCTGGATTCTGGCACACTGCAGATCAGTGCGGGTCCATGGACCAGGAGGTGGGGGAACCCCTGGCCTAGATATTTGAGGCTCAAATCAAATCCAAACCACTTATATGGGCTGATTCATTTCCATGAAACAGTATGTCTCCATTGCTGAGTTCACCCGTGAAATCAAAATCCCCTTTTGAGCATGCAGGCAGCTTTATTTTATTCAAGCAAAACCAGGGATGGGCTGCTGGGGGTTCGCAGGGGTTCGGGAGAACCTCTAGCTAAGATTCTGTGCAGTTCAGAGAACCCCCAAATCCCACTCATGGCTGGCTCCGCCCACCCCACCCCTCCCAGGAGTCCCCACACAGACTGTTTTGCATGCAGGTAAGTGCAGGGTGCACGCGGAAGCTCGGGGAGGGTGAAAAACAGGCCTACCGGAAGTTCGGCCTCCAGAGCTTGGGGAGGCCATTTTCACCCTCCCGGAGGCTCAAGGAAAGCCTCCGGAACCTGGGGAGGGCAAAAACGCCCCCTTGCCATGGTGCAGGAGGCCAAGATGTCCATGCCCACCCAGCAACTGGGAAGAGAACCCCTTGCTAAAATTTTTGAAGCCCACCCCTGAGCAAAACCGTAGCTTGCCGTGTTGTGTGTTACAATGCAGTCAGTCCCTTGCAATATCCTTGAGGCCTCCACAATGCAGAGAAAGCGGAGCATTGTTTTCCAAGCCACTCAGCCTATGTGTATGGATGTGTTTGATTCCCTTTTTTGTGTGTGTGTCCATTCCTGGCACTCAGTTCCTATTTCATTACAAGAACCCCAGGGAAGTTTGACAACATATCTACGAGGCCTAATAAAACTGAACAAAGACTGAGGGTTATTCATCCTCCCCTTGTCCAGCCATTCTGCCGTGAGGGCTTTTTCTTCACGACTTCCGTTTTTGGGGCCACAGCCGAAGATAACAATTCTGACTAAGGAAGAGGATGAGACATCGACGCTGATACATTCGGAGTTCCATTCATCGCGTTCAGGAAGAGACAGACGAGAAGCCGTAATTCATATTTCATTTAATGATTCATAATTCTTTTATTTCTCCTTTGCTTCACAATCACTGGAGCTATTCGATCTCCGTTTATGGCAGGAACAGACCAGGGGCATCCGGTTCTCCTCAGCTCCAAACGATGGAAAGATCCCTCAGAGAGAACAAAAAGCTACTTATGAGGAAGGGTTGCATTATTGTCTCAGGGAAGAAGTAAGTGGAAATTTGAAACAGATGGTGTGCTTGCTCCAGCAGGGCAAGCCTTCAGATACTGCCCTTTCAGATATTTGAAGGTTGCTTTCAAATAAAAAGGACTTGGAATATCAATCAGTTGGGTTCTGTTTGGTCTCCCTCTAGAATAGAATAGAATAGAATAGAATAGAATAGAATAGAATAGAATAGAATGAATAGAATGGAATGGAATGGAATGGAATGGAATGGAATGGAATGGAATGGAGTGGAGTGGAGTGGAGTAGAGTAGAGTAGAGTAGAGTAGAGTAGAGTAGAATAGATTGTAGAAGAATAGAATGGAGTGGAGTGGAGTAGAGTGGAGTTGAGTAGAGTAGAATAGAATGTAGAGTAGAGTAGATTGTAGAAGAATAGAATAGAATGGAGTGGAGTGGAGTGGAGTGGAGTGGAGTAGAGTAGAGTAGAGTAGAGTAGAGTAGAGTAGAGTAGAATGTAGAGTAGAGTAGAGTAGATTGTAGAAGAATAGAATAGAACAGAACAGAACAGAACAGAACAGAACAGAACAGAATAGAATAGAATAGAATAGTAGAGTTGGAAGGGACCTTGGAGGTCTTCTAGTCCAACCCCCTGCTCAAACAGGAAAACCTATGCCATTTCAGACAAATGGATGTCCAATCTCTTCTTAAAAACTTCCAGCATTGGAGCACCCACAACCTCTGGAGCAGGGGTGAAATGCTCCCGGTTCGGACCAGATCGCCCGATCCAGTAGCAATGGCGGCGGGTGGTTCGGAGAACTGGTAGTAAAAATCCCTGCCCCGCCCCCATGCCCAGCTGAGCCGCGCGATCGTCAGAGGCTAAAACCTCTTCGGCCGAAGAAGTTGTAGAAAAAATGCTTTTAAAAGGTAAAAAAAAGCCTCTGACAATCCCAGCTGAGCAGCGCGATCGTCAGAGGCTTTTCTTTGTACTTTTAAAAGCAATGCTTTTAAAAGTAAAAGAAAAAGATTCCACGTCACAGCTGATCAACCCCCACCCCCACCCCTCGCGTGCTGTTCTACTTACCACATGCCTCCTTTTGGCTTGCACTGCGCATGTGCACCTCGCATTTGGTGCGGGCGTGCGCACTGTGTATGTGCAGCCAGCTAACCGGTAGTAAACCGGTTCAGATTTCACCAATGCTCTGGAGGCAAGCTGTTCCACTGTTTAATTGTTCTAACTGTCAGGAAATTTCTCCTTAGTTCTAGATTGGTTCTGTCCATGATAACATTCTATCCATTGCTTCTTGTACCTGATTTTATGTGCTTTGGAGAATAGCTTGAGTGCTTCTTCTTTGTGGCGGCCCCTGAGATGTTGGAACACTGCTATCATGTCTCTCCTAGTCCTTCTTTTCATTAAACTAGACATACCCCGTTCCTGCAACTGTTCTTCATATATTTTAGCCTCCAGTCCCCTAATCATCTTTGTTGCTCTTCTCTGCACTTTTTCTAGAGTCTCCACATCTTTTTTATATTGTGGCAACCAAAACTGGATGCAGGATTCCAAGTGCGGCCTTACCAAGGCATTAAAAAGTGGTATTAACACTTCACATGATCTTGATTCTTTCTCTCTGTTGATGCAGCCTAGAACTGTGTTGGCTTTTTTGGCAGCTGCAGCACACAGCTCATATTTAAGTGGTTGTCCACTAGGACTCCAAGATCCCTCTCACAGTTACTACTACTGAGCCAGGTACTACATATACTGTACCTGTGCACACATGTAGATTATTACAGGTCTTACCCTGTTTTATGACCACAACTGAGCTCAAAATTTCCATTGCTAAGCAAAACAGTTGTTGAGTTTTGTCCGATTTTAGGACTTTTTTTGCCACAGTTGTTAAGCGAATCACTTGGTAACCTGGTTGTTAAGGGAATCTGCCTTCCCCATTGACTTTGCTTGTGAGAAGATCACAAAAGGAGATCACATAACCCCAGGACATTGCAACCATCATAAATACATGCTAGTTTCCAAGGATTTGAATTTTGATTTTGTAACCCCAGGGATGCCGCAACAGTCCTAAGGGTCAAAAAGAAGTCACTTTTTTTCAGGGCCATTGTAACTTTAAAAGGTTGTAAATTGAGGAATGTTGTTGTTAGTTGCAAAGTCATGTCCGACCCATCACGACCCCATGGACAACGTTCCTCCAGGCCTTCCTGTCCTCTACCATTCTCTGGAGTCCATTTAAGTTCACGCTGACTGCTTCAGTGACTCCATCCAGCCACCTCGTTCTCTGCCGTCCCCTTCTTCTTTTGCCCTCCATCGTTCCCAGTATTAGGCTCTTCTCCAGGGAGTCCTTCCTTCTCATTAGGTGGCCAAAGTATTTGAGTTTCATCTTCAGGATCTGGCCTTCTAAAGAGCAGTCAGGGTTGATCTCCTCTAGGACTGACCGGTTGAATCGCCTTGCAGTCCAAGGGACTCACAGGAGTCTTCTCCAGCACCAGAGTTCAAAGGCCTCAATTCTTTGACACTCAGCCTTCCTTATGATCCAACTTTCACAGCCATACATTGTAACTGAGAAAACCATAGCCTTGACTATATGCAATTTTGTTGGCAGGGTGATGTCTCTGCTTTTTAGTATGCTGTCTAGATTTGCCATAGCTAAATTGAGGAATACCTGTATTTTATTTATTTATTGTGCCACGGAGTCAGTGTTAATTCCTGGCAACTGCCTGGACCTGTCCCTGAAGTTTTCTTGGCAAGATTTTCGGAAGTAGATCTTCCTGGTCTAGCATGAAGTCACCCAGCTGGCTTTGTGCCTAAGATGGAACTAGAATTTACAGTCTCCTGATATCTCTTCACAACTCACAAAATTAAGACTTGTTCTGCGTGGCCTGAAAACTTTCTAATTCAATCCCTTATGGTTTTTTTTTTTTTTGTGAAAACCAGGGGAAGGGGGGAAAATATGAACTTTTGATTTATGGTTTTGATGATCAGACAGGGTAGATTACAGAAAGAAGAGAGACATGTTGTAACATTAGAGAAAGAGGTGAATTTATAATTGTAGCTGTAACTGCTGTAAAGAAGATCAGAAGTCACGTCTTTGTATCTCTTTCTTGACTATTTTTCTTTTACTTTGTTTTCCTTTCTTGCCCTTTTAGCTTGGCCTTTGGTGTATTTTTGTTTTTTTCTTCCTAAATTCTATATTTAGTTCATATTAGTTTTCCACCTTCCTTTTTTAAAACTTTTAAGAAAAATTATGAGAAAAGGGAGGGAGGGAGGGAGGGAGAGGGAGAGAGAGAGAGAGAGAGAAAAGAAAGAAAGAAAGAAAGAAAGAAGAGAGAGCAATGGAAAAAAGGAAGAAAAAACAAGAAAGGAAGGAAGGAAGGAAGAAATTAAAAGAAAGAAAGAAAAAAGAAAGAAAGAGAAAGAGTGATGGAAAGAGAAAGAAAGAAAGAAAGAAAGAAAGAAAGAAAGAAAGAAGAGAGAGCAATGGAAAGAAGGAAGAAAAAAAAGGAAGAAAAAACAAGAAAGAAAGGAAGGAAGGAAGGAGAATTAAAAGAAAGAAAGAAAAAAAAAAAAGAAAGAGAAAGAATGATGGAAAGAGAAAGAAAGAAGAAAGAAAGAAAAGAAAGAAAGAAGAGAGCAATGGAAAGAAAAAAACAAGAAAGGAAGAAGGAAGGAAGAAATTAAAAGAAAGAAAGAAACAAGAAAGGAAGGAAGGAAGAAATTAAAAGAAAGAAAGAAATAAGAAAGAAAGAGAAAGAGTGATGAAAGAGAAGGAGTGATGGAAAGAGAAAGAAAGAAAGAAAGAAAGAAAGAAAGAAAGAAAGAAAGAATTAAATTTTGCATTATTCTGCTTCTCACCTGAGAAGCTTCTCTAGTTCTTCAGAAATTCTTGAGAAGCTAAAGGTTTTCAAAGAAAAAACCCAAGAAAGTCCAGTTGCCTTTTGGAAAAAGCACCTTTGAGACAACCATGAGCTGAATGATTGAGCATCTTCACAGACATTTTTTATGGAATGTACTGTCTTCCTTTCTTTCAAAACACAGGAACAAGAAAACAGCTGTCATTATTAATAACTTAATGTAGCACAGAAAATCAAGAGATTTTTTTTTTTTAAATGCCAGTTTTCAAGATTTCTCCCCTTTTTATTGGTGATTGCTCTCTTTCCCTAAGACTTTATCAAAAACTGAAGCTGGAGTCGTACTTTTTCCTAAGTGTAATGAGTTTGGGTGGTTATGCTGCTGTGGTCTATAAACCATGATTTATGTCTGGAGAAAAAAGCCAGAAAAGGAAAGAAATGAGAGGGAAAAAAAACCCTCTTTAAATATTCTTTTGAAACAGTGATGGCTCTCAGACCATTGTGTTGCTAGAGATGAGATCTTAGTTCTTTTCTTATCATTAAGCTCTGCCAACTCTTATAGAGGAGTTCAAATAATAGCCAACAACAGCACATCAAAAGAATATTGCATCTGCTGCAGGGGTGAAATCCAGCAGGTTCTGACAGGTTTTGGAGAACCGGTAGCAAGGTTGACTCAGCCTTCCATCCTTTCTAAGGTAGGTAAATTGAGGACCCAGATTGTGGGGGCAATAAGCTGACTTTGTATAAATATACAAAAAGTATGAAGGCTATTGCTTAACGCATTGTAAGCCGCCCTGAGTCTCCGGAGAAGGGCGGCATATAAATCTATAAAAAAAATAAAAAATTGAGCAGTTTGGAGAACCGATAGTGGAAATTTTGAGTAGTTCAGAAAACCGGAAAATACCACCTCTTGACTGGCCCCAGAGTGGAGTCGGAATGGAGATTTTGCAATATCCTTTCCCCAGGAGTGGGGAGGGAATGGGGATTTTGCAGTATCCTTCCCCCAAGAGTGTAGAGTGTAGAGTAGAATAGAATAGAGTAGAGTGTAGAGTAGAGTGTAGAGTAGATTGTAGAATAGAATAGAATAGAATAGAATAGAATAGAATAGAATAGAATAGGATGGGATGGGATGGGATAGGATAGAATAGAATAGAATAGAATGGGATGGGATGGGATAGGATAGGATAGGATAGGATAGAATAGAATAGAATAGAATAGAATAGAATAGAATAGAATAGAATAGAATAGAATAGAATAGAATAGAATAGAATAACAGAGTTGGAAGGGATCTTGTAGGTCATCTCGTCCAATCCCTCACCCAAGCAGGAGACCCTACACCATTTCTAACCAACGGCAGTCCAGTCTCTTCTTGAAAGCTTCCAGTGGTGATGATGGAGGAGGAAGAGGAGGAGGAGGAGGAAGATGATTGTGGGATCCTTGGTGCTCTCTGAGCTTGGTTGTTTTCTTACAGACGTTCCATTGCCCAAAGTAGGTAACACCATCAGTGCTAGAAGACACCTGGGTTTGCCCTGATGATGTTACCTAGTTTGGTAATGAAACATCTGTAAGAAGACAACCAAGCTCAGAGAGCACCAAGGACCCCTCAGAAATAGCAAAGCTATGACTCTGATTTGGCTTTCCCCTCTAGAGGTGATGATACACCCGACCCTTTATAACAGAAATAAACCATTAATTTACCAAGTTCTGTTGGATCCTTTAGGCAAAGTAAAACCTCGAAATACGCTGGTGGAATTAGGCTATAAGTTAGATTGGTGGACATACAATCAGATCCAATCCAGGACAGCTCAGGACAAAAACAAGGGAGGAATCTATAATTCCCTACAAGAATTTGATAAGATTTTGTTGGGGAAGGATGAGAAGGTATTATCCAAACTGTATCAATTCCTCTTAATGGATTGGATCGGAGAGGAGGTTATCAAGGACTCAATTATTGCCTGGGGGAGAAATTTGGGATATTCGATTGAGCTTGAAAAATGGGAAGAAATTTGGGGGGAAACCCTAAAACTAACAATGTCAGTTTCCTATAAGGAACATATAAAATGCTGTATAGATGGCACCTCCCTCCGGCTAGATTATCGAAGATGTTCCCGGGAACCTCCCCAGTTTGTTGGAAATGTAACGCCGCTATGGGAACTTATTTTCATATCTGGTAGACCTGTCCCCGAGTAAGAGAATATTGGACCAGAATTCAAAAATGGATTTTAGAAATCATAGGATATGGGATAAAATTGAACCCGGAAATGGCATGAAACCAGAGAACTTAAACAAATCTAATTGGTATCTCGCTCTCCACATCATCATTGCAGCCAGGATCTCGTTTGCTCAAGAATGGAAATCCAAAAATATCCCATCGGAGGCTATGTTAACCGCAAAGATCATGGACTGTGCAGAGGCAGACAAGCTTACCGGACTTTTGCGAGATAGACAAGAATCGGGGCTATATATGAGTCAGGACCGGTGGTATGCTTGGCTGCAAAAAAGAAATCTTTGTTTTTTTTTAAAAAAAATTTATTACATATATAAACACACAAAATACACATACACATACAAATGCGACAAATACGACATTAATAACATAAATAACATCTAAACGTAATGTCTGATTTCCTCCGACATCAATAACCTAAATTCCTCGATATGTATTCCTTCCTCTTGCCTTATATAACAATATTATTTTTTAATATTTAATTATGCGTTGTTATATCTTATTTGGTACAGAATTTTGTTTTACTCTTTTAGGATCCTCTTTTGGTTTTGGTTTTTCCCTCTAACCATTGATACCACCTTTGCCAAACCAGGTAGTAGTCAGATTCTTCCTTTCCTTGAATTTCCTTGGTGAGTCTGTCCATCTCAGTGCATTCCATGACTTTAGATATTATTCTACCTTGTGTTGGGACTTCTTCCAACTTCCAATTTTGTGCATAAGTGATCCTTGAGGCAGTCAAAATATGTGTTATCAAATATATTATTTCTCTGTCATAATTACCTGTAAATATGCCTAATAAATATGTTTCCGGTCATAGTGGTACTTTTTGAGCTGTTATTTGTTCCAATTGGGTTTTGATATTATTCCAGAATTGTTTGGCTTTGGGACACGACCACCACATGTGGTAGTATGTCCCTTTCTGTGCTTTGCATTTCCAGCAGAGTGAAGATGTATTGAGGAACATTTTGGAGATCCGTGCCGGTGGGAGATGCCATCTATAAAACATCTTGTAGATATTTTCTTTGTACGGTACTGATAGTGTTAGTTTGCTGTTAATTTTCCATAGTTTTTCCCATTTGTTTAGTTCTATAGGATATCTGAAATTCATTGCCCACGTAATCATATTTTCCTTGACTATCTCCTCCTCTAATTTATATGCCAATAAGAAGTTATAGATTTTTGTTATTAGTTTCTCATTGGTGCTTATCTTAAGAAGAATGTAAAATAATAATCTTAGTGTGACTGTGGGTAAATATTTATAGGAATATTGCATGGCAGTTGAGAATTCTTTCATCTGGATAATCTTTTCTTTTTTTAATGATTTGGTTTAATGGAGGTTTGTACTATTTCTAGGTGAAAATTGATGCTTTAAAACTCTATATGTATTATATCACTCTCTGCAATTCTATCCATATTGCTGTATCTTTTTTTCTGTAATTTTTAATAATTTTCAATAAAAATTTAAAAAAGAAATAGCAAAGCTCTGGCATCAACCTAGAACTAAGGACACATTTCTTGAGCTTGCCTCCAGAACTTATGAATGCTCCATCACAAAGTTCTTAAGAGGAAATTGGATAACCCTTTTGTTGTGGCTCCGTTACCTGAGCCTGTGTCATCAGCAGGAGAGGACTCCGAGAGTGAAGGAGAGGAGTTGGCAAGGCCTCCCTCTCCAGGACCCTCCTCTCTGGCAATGCCTTCGGTGTCCGCCGAAGGGCAAGAGATAGGGCCAGGGCCAAGCACGTCCACACAGCCACAGGTGGACAGTGATGAGGGTAATGAGTCTTGGCTGGATCCCCAGCAGCGTCGCAGAGATAAGCGCGCACAACAGAAGAAAAGGCGTGCCAGAGGTTAAGCTGAGTCACTGGACCACACCCCACAGGGTATAAAAGGGGGTGAGGTGGCCATTCAGACTCTGTGACGGACAAAACTAACTACTATCAAGTCACATTGCATCTTTGGAAACAACATTATCGGCCTTGGATTTATTTTACGAACTGGACAATTCTTGACTGTGGGTATTTTGTTTATTGAGTAAAAGTTCTTGGCAAGCAGCTACTGGGTTGCTGCCAAGTGTCTTATCGGAAGAATTGGTTGTCTGCCAGTTTATTTAACCCCGGCTGTCTGTTTGTGTGTGTGTGTGAGATGGGGACAGAACACCTTTGTCCAGAATGGTATAGGGCCCCTTGCTTGAGCAAGGGGTTAGGCTAGCAGACCTCCAAGGTCCCTTTTCAACTCTGTTGTTCTGTTATTTTGTTAATTATGAAAGAAAGGCCAACATGGTTAAAAAGAGCGTTTCAGTCAGTAAACCTCCAATGTTGCTTGCTTAAAAAAAAAGCAAACTTTGGCCATTGTTGCAATATAATGTACCATATTTTTCAGAGCATAAGACACACCGGACTATAAGACTCCCCTACCTTTTTTGGTGAGGAAAGCAAGAAAAAGAAATCTGCCTCTGCCTCCCAGCAATTTTGCCTCCTTCCAGCAAACAGCAAACAGCCTGCTTTACTTTCATTTTCGTTTTCAGCACAGCTTGATTAGCACAAGAAAAAAAAAAATCTGCTCCCAGCAATTTACCTCCTTGCAGCAAGCAGCAGAGGCCCACGCAAAACAGCTGAGAGCAAAACAGCTGAGAGTCGGGAGGCTGATCCAATCAACTTGTGCTAATTAGGCTGTGCTGAAGCCGAAAGAAGCTGTTTCTTCTTGCTGCTTGCTACAAGGAGGTAAACTGCTGGGAGGCAGAGGCCAAAGAGTGGGAGCCAGTGGGTGGCCGGGACTACATTCGGTGTATAAGACGCACCCAATTTTTCACCCCCTTTTAGGGGGGGAAAAAGGTGCGTCTTACACTCCGAAAAATACGGTAAGTGGGTGAAAAAAAAAATCCCTTGTTGAATCTCCCTAAATGGCCATGCAAACTCTATCCATGAGCCTCCTTTGCTCTTTTTCTAACTCACTCACCTTCCTCTTAAGAAGACTGTTGCTAACCTCACTTAAAATACCACACCTATAAATAAATGCAACTTTCAAATGCCAGAAGTCGTTCACACAAATCGTACCTGGCCTAAAGAAACCAACGGCACCCCATCCGGGGGGAAAGGTGACCTAGCCAGAAAGAAATATTGGGCCAAGCCACCCGTTTTATTCCATTTTAATTACCTTTCTTGCAGCCGTGCTTTGTCTTCTCTTCAACTGTTTCCCCCTGCTCTTTTTTCTTCATCCTTGTGAGTCATTGTGGCAGGCGTTTATGCGCATCATATTTGGATGCTGAACATTAAATCTGATATCACGCTCAAATTGATTTCATGACCTAACATGAAGAACCTGGCAAGGTGGTAATTGCTTCAGCGGTTGACAATAGCTTATAGCTTAACACATCCCTGAGAGTTAAACAATGTATGCTGCTGGAAATATCCCTGCCAAGTACAGAAATAGCTTCAGTTAAACCCTCTAGCCGTATTTATTGTCAGGAACTTTTTATACGTTTCATATGCGTCTCTAATGCAGTGGGGGGGGGGTGCCCATGAAGGTTTATTTTTCATAACTCTCCAGCAATCCCTTTTTTTTTTTTTAACGCTGAAATAATATAGCTCTTCGGAAGACAGAAGCTTAAAGAAACGCTGCTTCCATCAGAATAATTTTAATAGGGTAAGGTTTCGCGACTATGGTTTCAGGAGTTTGAAATCGAAAGCCGCCAACGTCAACACAGATTAAGTCAGAAAGATCTTTTAATTGACTCTAAAGTATTTCTTTACATACCGCGTTTCCCCGAAAATAAGACCCTGTCTTATATTTTTTTTGAACCCTGAAATAAGCGCTTGGCCTTATTGCCATGCGCTCAAAAGCCCGATTGGGCTTATTATCAGGGGATGTCTTATTTTGGGGGGGAAACAGGGTAGGATGTATGGATTTCTCTCAGAGGTGCGTTTCACATATTTTTACCAGTGGTTTGCCATGCCCACGTGCCTTCTGCGCATGAACTTTGCTTGCACATGCGGCTTTCACGCTTAGAAAACGTGACTAAGTAGGTCGGCATAGCACCGGGGCGGGTGGGCCCCACGGTTGACACCACCGGTTTGAGCAAACCGGTCCAAGCCAGCTTAATACCACCACTGGTTTCCCTCCTTAAAACCTCTCAACATCTGAGTCATACAGTTAGGGTAAAAATGTAACAGGACACCCTGTTCATTATCGTATGCATGTATATATTTGTAAATAATAAAAACAACTTTTTGAACCTGAAGCTGTATTGACCAAATAACTTCCTCATAGAACCAAATGAGCACGACCAGGTTGTGCATAATTGTTGCTGCCATCTTACCTTGCCTGGTAGTGTCTACAAGTTGTGATCAAAAAAAGGTAAGATGTTTGAGATGGGCAGCCATGTCAATTGAATAAATAAATTATATTAGCAAGTGCTTTTCATAAAAGATTAGATTCAAGAGAACAAACATAGATCTTTTTAAAGTGTGCATGTCTCCTTATGGATTCATGTACTTACATTTATTATTTCTCTTATTTTATATATGTACATAAGATATGTCTAGTCTATTCATCACTGAAGAAAAATATAGCTGGAAGGGACCTTGGAAGTCTTCTAGTCCAACTCCTTGTTCAAACAGGAGACCCTATACCATTCCAGATAAGTGGCTGTCCAGTCTCTTCTTAAAAGCCTCCAGTGATGGAGCACCCACAACTTCTGGTGGCAAGCTGTTCCACTGGTTAATTGTTCCCACTGTTAGGAAATTTCTTTTTATTTATAGATTGGTTCTCTCCTTGATTAGCTTTCATCCATTGTTTCTTGCCTTGCCATCTGGGGCTTTGGAAAATAAGTTGACCCCCTCTTCTTTGGGGCAGCCTTTTAGACATTGGAACACTGCTACTATGTCATCCCAAGTCCTTCTTTTCAGTAGACTTGTTGTTCGTAGTTGCGAAGTCGTGTCCGACCCATCGCGACCCCATGGACAACTTTCCTCCAGGCCTTCCTGTCCTCTACCATCCCCCGGAGATCATTTAAGCTCACACCGAGTGCTTCAGTGACTCCATCCAGTCACCTCATTCTCTTCCATCCCATTCTTCTTTTGCCCTCAATCTTTCCCAGCATTAGTCTCTTCTCCAGTGAGTCCTTCCTTCTCATGAGGTGGCCAAAGTATTTGAGTTTCCTCTTCAGGACCTGGCCTTCTAAAGAGCAGTCAAGGTTGATCTCCTCTAGGATTGACCAGTTTGATCACCTTGCAGTCCAAGGGACCTGCAGGAGTCTTCTCCAGCACCAGAGTTCAAAGGCCTCAATTCTTTGACGTTCAACCTTCCTTATGGTCCAACTTTCACAGCCAGACATTGCAACTGGGAAAACCATAGCCTTGACTATACACACTTTTGTTGGCAGGGTGATGTCTCTGCTTTTTAGTATGCTGTCTAACTCTTATAGGGAAGTTCAAATAATAGTCAAAAACAGCACATCAAAAGAATATTGCATCTGACTAGACATACCCAATTCCTACAATCTTGTCTTTAATCCCTTTCTCTCACACACACACTCTAGGTGCCATGATGGGAAAGGTATACTTTATACCTGTCAAAGACCACGTCCCCCAATAATGATTCAGCAAATTAACCTTGAGTTTAACTAAGAAGGAATTAACTAATTGAACTGGATTCTGACTGCAGTTTCCATACTCAAGGAAGTAAAGTAGTGAAGCCTTTTTTTTTTTTTTTTTTGTAAATTACCCAGTAATTTGTTTTCCTCTTTGATGTTGAAAAGCATAAATTAGATATCAGCAGAGATCCTTTCATCACATTCCTGGATTCCTTCCGTCGAGTTGCAACTTGGCTTCCCAACATACCTATTAATATGGGGAAGCTTTGTTTACTTAGGACAAGTCTGGACTTGCGTGGGGAAGCAATTAGGATGGGCGAGACTTTGGTGAACGAGCACATTTCCATGCATTTCCTAGCCAGGACAACACTCAACTTGCCTCTCTTCTGTGTTTATTGCTTAGCGTCAGTTATTCTGCTGAAGACAACACAGGAAGCTTCCAGAGCCTTCGGGATGAAATTCACATAATGTAAGATGGACGACTGGTGGAAAACATTCGTTGGCACATCAATTCCTTTTTCATGACCTTTTTTTTAATAAGCTGTGTGCCTGCTTTGGGAGAAGGCTGGAGGCCCCTTCCCATATACCCAACTCACTCAAAAGGAGAGTTACTATATTTTCCTTTCCCCAAAATAATAATAATAAAAAAAAACAAAATAAGGAGGAAAATAAAAGGACATTGGTTTTATTTATTTATTTATTTATTTATTTATTGGTTCGATTTATATGCCGCCCTTCTCCGGAGACTCAGGGGGGCTTACAATGCATTAAGCAATAGCCTTCATACTTTTGTATATACCTGCTTAGTAGGGCTTTCGGCCCCCCCCTAAGCGGTGTTCTTTTTTATACAAAGTCAGCTTATTGCCCCCACAATCCGGGTCCTGGTGTTTCTTAACAGCACTTTAGTCTGCTGCGCCACCAAGGCTCTTCTCTTTTCTTATCTTCTGCTGGTTATTAAAAAATCAGCAACAATGAGGTTGTTTGGATTTGTTGGAAGAAATGTCCATCTGGGTTCAGTTCCAAGTGGGGAGGAAGACACTGGAAACATGGTGGCTGTTTGGAAAGATGGTTTATTGATGGACAGGATCACATGCCTTGAAGAGCTTGGACGAAGAAAAAAAGGGCAGAGATGCTGAGAGTGCCTGGGTTTTATGCCCTCTCTGGGCTTTTGAATTTGAGCTTGCATTCTGATTGGTTGTCAGACACCCATAGGGCCATGCAGAGGTAACTTTGTAGGTTGTCTGTGTCCCAGGCTTGGTTGACTCTTGCTGGGTGATTATGTAATGAAGGGGCTTTGGGCAATTCCTACTATGGCTCTGCCTGAAGGAGGTAGATCTTTGTTATGTAGAATAGACTGGCCCAGGCCTTAATGTCCCATTGACAAAGGTGGGGAGGCTGAATTTCTGCCTCCCTTTTAGGGGAAATATTCTGCCCTTTTAATATTTCCTCAAAATATCTCATTTTCTTTGGAGAGGGGTGGGTGCTAACTTCCTACAGATTTTTAAAAGTTTTTAATGGAGTTGTTGGGTTGGGTTGGCTCCTTTTATTTATTTATTTATTAACCAACTTTGTTAAGCTTCAGAAGAAATAAAATACAAAGGAACAGAAAAAATATAAAATAAAAGGGCCAGAATGGGAGAGAAGCCAAGAGAGAAAGAAGTTAAAAAGTGATTTTTTTAAAAAAAAAAAATATGGAAGAAAGAAACACAAAAGGAGTGACTTCTGACTTTCTTCAGGACAGATACAAATGTATATAATGAACTCAGTTCTTGCATTAAGTTAAAAGCAAAACTCCCAAATAATATAAGAATAGAATAGAATAGAATAGAATAGAATAGAATAGAATAGAATAGAATAGAATAGAATAGAATAGAATAGAATATTCAATTCTGAGCTGCAAAGATTTTATCTTCTTTTGCCTGGAAGTTGAGCCAGACTACTGGACTTCTTGTTGGTTCAAAATATCCAGTTGGCGTGATTCAACTTCCAGGCAATTCTACCTGGATGACTGAGAATCTTCATTGATATATTCTATTGTTAAAAAGAAGTTGGAATGCAGTATTGCAGGCTGACTCTGCCCAAAGCCCGTAGTTCAATCCTGACTGGCTCAAGGTTGATTCAGCCTTCCATCCTTCTGAGGTCGGTAAAATGAGGAGCCAGATTGTTGTGGGGCAATATGTTGAATCTGTAAACCATTTAGAGCAGAGGTGGGCAACTATGGCCCTTTTGTGACTTGTGGACTTCAATTCCCAGAATTCCTGAGCTAACATGGCTGGCTCAGGAATTCTGGGAGTTGAAGTCTACAAGTCATAAAAGGGCCATAGTTGCCCACTCCTGATTTAGAGAGGTCTATAAAGCACTATTGGGGGATGGGGTTATATATGTATAAGTGCCATCACTTATAAAAAGAGCCTTGGTGGTGCAGTGGACTAAAGTGCTGTTAAGTAGCACTTAGCTGCCAGCTACCTGCAATTATTAACTATCTTCCGGGTGCGCTTCAAGGTTTTGGTTACCACCTTTAAAGTGCTCCATGGAACTTTTCTGTGGGGGCACCTACCATCTGGAACGGGCTTCCCCCAGAGTTACGAAACATCCAAGACTTACGCATATTCCGCCGCGCCCTGAAAACATTTCTATTCCAACAAGCTGGTCTGGCCTAACCTTCCCTTTTTAATTGGCTTTTAAACTGGCTTTTAAATTGGATTTTAAACCTCTTTAGATAAATTTGGATGTTTTTTAATCTTTGAGCCTAAATTACTTAATCTGCTTCTAAATAGTTTTTAACTTCTATATGTATTTGTATTTATTATGGCTGTTCACCGCCCTGAGTCCTTCGGGAGTAGGGCGGTATACAAATATGAAAAAATAAATAAATAAATAAATAAATAAATTACTGCGAGTTCAAATCTCACCAGGCTCAAGGTTGACTCAGCCTTCCATCCTTCCAAGGTAGGTAAAATGAGGACCCGGATTGTGGGGGGCAATAAACTGACTTTTTATAAAAAAAGAACACCGCTTAGGGGGGCCCAAAAGTATGAAGGCTATTGCTTAACGCATTGTAAGCTGCCCTGAGTCTCCGGAGAAGGGCGGCATATAAATCGAACCAATAAATAAATAAATAACTTTATTTATAGAATAAATAAATAAATAAATAAATAAATAAATAAATAAATAAATAAATAAATAAATAAATAAATCACTATTGCTATTGCTAACATAATACAAAAAGCATACAAATTAAACAAAAAAATATATGAAACAACTATCAATGAGCAAGAGAGCTAGAAACTATACAGCTTTGCACCCAATCTCTAGTCTAACTGGATTTATCATCTAGATCAAGCTCGAGGCCTGTGTGCGTGTGCTTAGATCTGACCCATGGGGTTGCCATGGAAACAGCGAAGGACCGACCCTCGGTGCCTCTGCCAGTGAAAACAGAGCTCGGGAGGGCTGCGTGCAATCATATTTCTACCACTCCAAAATGATAAATATGGAAACGTTAAACGACTGTTACCTTCTCTTTCACCTAGGTTAATGAATAAACCCATTATTGTGTAATTTCTTAGACACGATGGAAGTTCTTCCTTCCTTTCTTTATAAACAAAGCTTTATTTTAAAGCAACATAGCATGAACCAAGCAGGGGTGGGGGCTGCTGGGGGTTCGCAGGGGTTCGGGAGAACCTCTAGCTAAGATTCTGGGCAGTTCGGAGAACCCCAAATCCCCACTCCTGACTGGCCCTGCCTACCCTGCCCCTCCCCTCTCAGGAGTCCCCATGCGGTCCGTTTTGGATGTAGGTAAGTACAGGGCATGCGTGGAGGCTTGGGGGAGGGGGCAAAAAACAGGCCTACCAGAAATTTGGCCCCATTTCCAGCCTTCAGAGGGCCTCCAGAGCCTGGGGAGGCCGTTTTTGCTCTCCCGGAGGCTCAAGGAAAGCCTCTGGAGCCCGGGGAGGGCAAAAATGTCCCCCCCGCCATGGTGCAGGCTGACTAGGCCACACCCACCATGGCCATGCCCACCCCGCAACCAGGCAGAGAACTCCTTGCTAAAATTTTTGAAGCCCACCCCTGGTTCTAAGACCGATGTCTTCTTTCCTTTGGGAGTACAGAACTCCGGAGTTTTTTCAGCCAACTTATTTCGAATATTACATACCATCTTCACTCTAACAAACCTCAAGAGGAGTTTATTTTCTTGAGAAAACTTACACTTGGGCAACTTAACAACAACCGCAAACGCAATTCACACCCTGTGCTTTTGTACCCAATTTGATTAATATTCCACCACTTTTCCCCCCTTTTTTTCAGTATTCGGTTTGTTTAAAAAAAAAAAAAACAAGAGAGAAACTTTTCACAAAAGGAATAAAAGGTTGAGTCATTTCACCTTTTTAAAGGCAAGGTAAGCTTTTAAGCCTCCTAAATTCCTACAGGCGGCATTAAATATCTTAATGGCTTCAACTCCTGAATGAGTTGATGCTCTAGGAACCCTTTTCTGGTAATTATTTTCAACTTAAAGGTCATCACCATTATTACCTGGATTGGACAAAACTAAGCTAGAAAGGCTGCTGATCGGAGTTCAAAAGGGCAGAAGTTAAAACAGTAAGCAACCTTTCAATCCAAGGACAATTCTTAAAACTACTCATGGAGAAGTTATCTTTTCAATAATCGACCCACCCCGAGGTAGTTCCCACATTTAACAAAAAAATAGCATCCCTAAGCACCTGAAGGCAAGACAAGAAACTGGATGGAAACTAATCAAGGAGAGAAGCAACTTAGAACTAAGGAGAAAATTCCTGACAGTTAGAACAATTAACCAGTGGAACAACTTGCCACCAGAAGTTGTAAATGCTTCAACACTGGAGATTTTTAAGAAGATGTTGGATAACCATTTGTCTGAAATGGTACGGGGTTTCCTGCCTGAGCAGGGGGTTGGACTAGAAGACCTCCAAGGCCCCTTCCAACTCTTCTACTCTACTCTACTCTATTCTACTCTACTCTACTCTACTCTACTCCTCTACTCTACTCTACTCTATTCTACTCTACCCTAGCCTACTCTACTCTACTCTACTCTACTCTACTCTACTCTACTCTACTCTTTGAATTAGGTCAAATTCACACTATTCCCTTTGCAGAAACAATTGACTTTGGATTTTTTATCTAGAATCAGAGGATTGAGGAATAAAATGCCAGTTTTCAACTGAGAAATTTACTGATCCAGGACTTCCCCTTTCACATCTTAAATGCATGTATTTGAACTTCTCTTGTAGGATCCTTGAATGGGAGAGTTGGCAGAGATTTAGAACATAGAATCATAGGGCTCGAAGGGACCTCAGAGGTCTTCTAGTCAAGGCAGGGGACTTTATACCAATCCAGTCAAATGGTTGTCCAGTCTATGTTTGAAAACCTCCAGTGATGGAGCAGCCACAACTCCAGTAGACAAGCTGACCCATTGGTTAATTGTTAATTGTTCCCACCGTCAAGAAATTTCTCTTTACTTCTAGGTTGGATCTCTCATTAATCAGCTTCCACCCATTATTTTTTCTCTTGCTCTCTGGTGCTTTGCAGAAAAAAGTCAATCCCCTCTTCTCTGTAACAGCCCCTCAAGTACTGGAAGACAGACAGAGGTGGTATTCAGCCGGTTCGGAACGGTTCAGCCGAACCAGTAGCAGAAATTGCAGGTGGGCCCTTCCTGGCTCTAAGCCATCTATTTAGGCACGTTTTTGAGGCCAGGCGCATGCACAGAAGGCATGTATGCCAGCAAAGCACATATGCAGAAGGCCGGGCACATGCATTGACAGGGCGCATGCGAGAGAAGCCAGCAAACGAGCGTGTGCACATGTTCACATTTGTGAACCGGTAGAAAAAGTAAGGGAATATCACCCCGGAAGACAGTTATCATGTCTCCCCAATAATAATAATAACCTTTATTGTCACTGCACAACATATGTACAATGAGATTGGTGGAGCTCCCTCAGTGTACTCCCCTCCCCCAACACAATACAACTCACAGTGATGTTGTGGCCCACCAGCGGCCTGCGCGGATCGTGGCTGATCCCGACGACGAGGAGGCTGGTGTGGGGTCACGCCAGCAGCCTGTGCAGCCAGCGCTCGCATCAGACAGCGAGGAGGCTGAAGAGGATGTGGTGCCATAGGCAAAGACTCAGCCTGGGCCTCCAGAACCTCCTTCAAGTGGAGAGAGTGAAGTGGAGGAGCCTCTCCACAAATGCTCGAGCACGCAGGGCTGCCAGAAGGCAGGAGTGGCTACTCAGGAGGAGGAGGTCTCCTCGAGAGTAAGGCTTGAGGATAATTGGCCACTCCCTTAGCCTATTTAAGTCACATGCAGTTAGTAATTTCTTGCTGGAAACAACGTGTAATTATTACAGAGCATCTTGGAGAGTGAGTGTCTTATCGTATCTTGTTTTCTGGGCTGGTTGCGAACCTTTGTCGGACTTTGTTTATTCTTGGTACGTTATAACTTTGATAAGGACCGTTGGTATGTGTCACAATCCTTGGGAATCTGGAGCTGGGGCAGAACAAGTGAAGACAGAAAATCCCTAACCCAATAAATCATGTTAACAAACACCCAGTCCTATTACACCAGTGTGAACATGTTACATGTTGCGCCGGCTCTGCAAGTCCATCGTACATCATTACATATATCATGATGACGTTATTTTGCATTCAGGAGTCTGACAGCCCACGGATTAAAAACTGTTCTTCAGCCTGTTTGTGCAGCTGTCTATGCTTCTATATCTCCTTCCGGATGGCAGGAGAGTAAAGAAGTGCTGACCAGGGTATGAATCGTCCCTGAGGATTTTCAATACATCTCTTCAATAAGCTAAACATGCCTAGCTCTCTCAAATGTCCTTCATACGGTGTAGCCTCCAAACCCTTTATGCTGCTTCCAAAACTTGGTTGGGCGTTTGAACTTTAGCACATGTTATACAGATTCATGCAGCAGCAGCTAAAAAAGCCAATGCAATCCTAAACTGCATTAATAGAGGGATATAATCAAGATCAAGTGAGGTACTAATACTATAAAGCCCTAGTAAGACCACACCTATGAGTACTGCATTCAATTTTGGTCATCACACTATTAAAAAAAAATGTTGAGACTCTACAAAGAGTTTAGAGAAGAGCAACCAGGATGATTAGGGGACTGGAAACTAAAACATATGAAGGACGGCTGCAGGAACTGGACATGGCTAGTCTAGTGAAGAGAAGGACCAGGGGAGACAAGATAGCTGTCTTCCAATACTTGAGGGGCTGCCACAGAGAGGAGGAAGTCAAGCTGTTTTCCAAAGCACCTGAAGGCCAGACAAGGAATAATGGATGGAAACTGACCAAGGAGAGATTCAACCTAGAAGTGAGGAGGAACTTTCTGACAGTGAGAATAATCGACCAATGGAACAGAAGTTGCCTTTGGAAGTTGTGGGAGCTTCATCACTTGAGACTTTCAAGAAAAGATTGGACTGCCATTTGTCAGAAATGGTGTAGAGTCTCCTACTTGAGCGGGAGGTTGGACTAGATGACCTATAAGGTCCCTTCCAACTCTGTTAATCCCTTTGGATTTGTTTAAGATTCAAAGTTTGTACAAAGCCAAAAACGGAGTCCATTTTTCAGCAAAACTGTGCACACACACACAAATGACTCTTCCAAAGTCAAACACCAAGACTGTTAGGAACATTAATTTGTTGTTCATGAAGGACTGTCTTTTTGTTTGTGGCTATGAGGTACTCGTTTATCAAAAATCATAGATTTCTAGAAAGACTGCGTTAGTGCATTTCTCTCTGGCCTGTCCCCTTTTCCTGAGCTGCATTTATAAGAAACAAAGCTGGGTTTTGTAAGTGTTTCTTTGAAAACTCTCTCTTTGTCCTTTGTGTTTTCCTCTGAATGCCTTTTTTTTTTTTTTGAGGAAATTGCTCTTTAGAAAAATAATGTCTTTCTACTAAAATTATATACTGCATCCTGTGCGATGTATTTTATATATATATTCTCTTTCTAAAGTAAATGGCTTTTACAAAACGAACTTTATTTTCCAAGTCCCTGATTTGAGTTTGTAAAGCTCGTATACCGCCCAGGTTGGTGCGCGAGTTAAATCCTTTTTACGGATAATATTTCATGCAATCTGGGGGGGATATAAAGCTGGCTACGGTTTGCTTTCACAGTAGGGTTGTGGAAATTTATCTCTGGGTAGCAAAATTCAGCCTGCTCTCAGCTAAAAGACTGGCCGTAGGAAACACCTCCATCTTGGACCATGACTTTCCCATTATGGCTGCCGGATGCCACTGTGTGCCAAGCTGATTAAAACTCTGCAGGCCTCCCCCCACCCCGCCGCCCTCCAGCGCAAAACACAGAATTCCTTATGCAAGAAGTAAAAACAAATTCAGAATTCATTCCGCTGGTCTTTCATCTCCGATGAGTGATGATAAGAGCCACTTTTTTCTACCCTGGATATCCAATTACCTTGACTGAGACCCCTGTTTTTTCATCGGACATTTAATGGCATGGTGGTGACAGGATATCCTGGTGTGTGTGTGTGTGTGTGTGTGTGTGTGTGTGTGTGTGTGTGTGGTGTGTGTAGAAGACAGGCTGTTGAGCTTCCAGGGAAGCCACAATTGAATTTTGCCTCCCTAAAAATAGTTTCAGAATCAGGCTGTTTCAGAAATTCGAAATTCGGCACGGTTGGGAGAACTTGTTTCACATCTGTGTCCTCTTTGTGAAAATCATAGCTATCCCCATAGCTCTTGGTGCTTTAGACTGAAGGCAAGGGTGGGCTGCCTGCCTTAAACCCAGCTGTAGAAATGTACAACAGCTCCCTTTATTTAATCCTAACATTCACCTTCTGAAAGTGCCTGCGCAACTTACCACTTGCCTTCAGCCTGGGTAACAACCTGCCAGGGGTGGGATTCAGACAGATTTGGGTGAACCGGATATTAATTTTAATCTGGTTTGCCGAACCAGTACTTGCAAGGACTGGCTGACCCGCCTACCCTGCCCTGCTCCTCCCAGGAGTCTCCACGCAGCCCATTTTGGATGCCAGGTAAGTGCAGGGCCTGTGCGGAGGCTCTGGGAGGGCAAAAAATGGGCCTACCGGAAGTACCGGAAGTCCAGAAATGTTCCCATTTCCGGCCTCTGGAGGGCCTCTAGAGCCTGGGGAGGCCATTTTCGCCTTCCCGGAGGCTCGAGTAAAGCCTCTGGAGTCTGGGGAGGGTGACAAATGGGTCTACCGGAAGTACCGGTAGTCCAGAAACGGGCCCATTTCCGGCCTCTGGAGGGCCTCCGGAGCCCAGGGGATACAGTTTTTGCCCTCCTGGAGGCTCGAAGAAAGCCTCTGGAGCCCAGGGAAGGCTTTAACTCTTTAGAGAGAGTTAGTTTGCTGGTGCAAAAAATTGTGGATATTCAGTTGAGCTCGATAGATGGCAACAGTTATGGGAAAGGAACTATAAACTAGCAATGTCCACTGCATACGAAGAGAATCAATATAAAATATTTTATAGATGGCATATGCCCCCTGAAAAATTGGCAAAAATGTTTAAAGACAAATCAGCTAAATGTTGGAAATGCCATCAAATACCAGGATCTTCTCATCATATGTGGCGGACATGTTCAGAAGCGAGAGTCTATTGGAACAGAATTAACATTTGGTTAGAGGAAATGACCCAACAACATATTGATTTAAAAAGCGGAGCTGTTCCTACTGGCTATCCTACCAGAGAAAATTAGTAAAGAAAATGAAGATTTGATTATTCGTATAATAACTGCAGAGAGGATACTATTTGCACAAAGATGGAAAGTAGAGAAAATCCAGTTGGAAGGGGAAGTAATTAAAAAAAAATTAGACTCTGCAGAAATGAATAGATTAACCTTCATGATTAAAGAGAGAGAAGATACGGAATATTTTAAGATATGGGGAAAATTTTATGATTGGTTAGAAAAGAGAAATAGATAAAGATTTTGATAACGAAATAGGAGAATATTATATTAAATGTATTGTACTTGGGGGGGCAATATTGTAATAGAGAAATTATAAGGGAAGAAATGAAGATAGGAGGAGTAATCAAAAAGAAGTTACTGAAAAAACACCGAGATGACACACGGAAGGATTGATGTATTATATGTTCATTTGTGTAAAAAAAATTTTTTTAAAAAAGAGTTAGTTTTATCACCTCGATCACCCTATCTATCAATCTACCAAGTCTATCTAAGGCATATTCCTGTTACGTCTTTGTATTGGGTGAGTGAAATTCATTTGTAATTCCAGCAATGCAAACTGCCTTCCTAACCTCTCCCTTCATTTCCTTCCTGAACTCCACCACCAAATTCCTACTTGCGTTCTCATTGGCCTTCCTTTCTGGAAACGACCACTTTATGGGCCCTGCATAATGCCTAAAGCCACCTCTGCTTGCTCAGCAGGAAGTGACCGATGACTTAAGACAGCCTTGTTGGTCATTCATTCTTCTCCTGAACCGTCCTTTCCAACACTGAGTGACCAGTCTTGACTGATGAAAGGCCGGTTCCCAAATTTTATCCGGCCTCGTAAAAAAGGAATTGTATTATTAATGTGATTCCAAGGAAGCGAAGTGCAAAATGCTTAAATAACTCAGATGTTTCATACTAGTAAATAATTTGATCCATAAACAAAATCACTGTGATATTTTAAAAAATGAGTTTTTTTCCCAGTTGCCAGTTAGGTGACGTATTTAGGGAAGAGCTCATGCTCTTTATTGCAAGACAATAAAACAGTGAGTTATGTCTACCATGGTATGAATCACTTTGCCTGGAAACTAGGGGTGAAATCCAGCAGAATCTGACAGGTTCTGGAGAACCGGTAGCGGAAATTTTGAGCAGTTCAGAGAACCGGCAAATACCACCTCTGGCTGGTCCCAGAGTGGGGTGGGAATGGAGATTTTGCAGTATCCTTCCCCTGGAGTGGGGTAGGAATGGGGATTTTGCAGTATCCTTCCCCTGGAGTGGGGAGGGAATGGGGATTTTGCAGTATCCTTCCCGTGGAGTGGAGAGGGAATGGAGATTTTGCAGTATCCTTCCCGTGGAGTGGAGAGGGAATGGAGATTTTGCAGTATCCTTCCCCTGGAGTGGGGAGGGAATGGGGATTTTGCAGTATCCTTCCCATGGAGTGGAGAGGGAATGGAGATTTTGCAATATCCTTCCCCTGGAGTGGGGAGGGAATGCAATATCCTTCCCCTGGAGTGGGGTGGGAATGGAAATTTTGCAATATCCTTCCCCCCAGGAGTGGGGAGGGAATGGGGATTTTGCAGTATCCTTCCCGTGGAGTGGAGAGGGAATGGAGATTTTGCAATATCCTTCCCCTGGAGTGGGGTAGAAATGGAGATTTTGCAGTATCCTTCCCCTGCCACGCCCACCAAGCCACCCCACCCCCACCATGCCACGCCCACAGAACCGTTAGTAAAAAAAAAATTGAATTTCACCACTGCTGGAAACTGACTTGTCTGTTCAGGCTTGTGTTTCGAGCTTGCCTGCCTTCAGAAAGGCCCTTTATATTAATTTGGACCACAGTTGCTTTCAACACTGATACAGATCACCGTGGATAATTGATAATCGGCTTATGCTCCAAGAATAACAAACAGTTTATCATCCCATCAGGAGTTCTTAACTCCCGGTGAATGTTGTTTCTTGACCCACATCCCAGAAATACCATTTTAAAATTATGCAAAAGAAAATATTTTCTTCCAAACTATTCACAGGGGAGAGATATATAATAGATACACCGGTTTTTTTTTTCTTCCCCAGTCTCTTTTTCCGGTCCACTTAAACCATCTCAAATATGAAATGAACTGCCTTACTGCTCTCCTGGGTATCCAAAATACTGTCTGAGATGCAGGAGAGATGGTGTCAAGTATCCTTCCTGAAGTCCTTCTCTCTCTCTCTCACCTCAAAATCAGCCTTGCACATCAAGCAAGGAATTCTGATTTTAAATAGATGGCCTGATAGGTTGAAATATATAATACAATTCGGAATTCTTTGGTGGTTTGACATGTACATCTCCGTATACCAAGCTAGCTCTGTACATAGGATACTAGTGGAGAGGGAATGGAGATTTTGCAATATCCTTCCCCTGGAGTGGGGTGGGAAAAGGAATTTTGCAGTATCCTTCCCATGAAGTGAAGAGGGAATGGAGATTTTGCAATATCCTTCTCCTGGAATGGGGAGGGAATGGGGATTTTGCAGTATCCTTCCCCTAGAGTGGGGTAGAAATGGAGATTTTGCAGTATCCTTCCCCTGCCACGCCCACCAAGCCACACCACCCCCACCATGCCACGCCCACAGAACAGTTAGTAAAAAATTTTTTAATTTCACCACTGCTGGAAACTGACTTGTCTGTTCAGGCTTGTGTTTCGAGCTTGCCTGCCTTCAGAAAGGCCCTTTATATTAATTTGGACCACAGTTGCTTTCAACACTGATACAGATCACCGTGGATAATTGATAATCGGCTTATGCTCCAAGAATAACAAACAGTTTATCATCCCATCAGGAGTTCTTAACTCCCGGTGAATGTTGTTTCTTGACCCACATCCCAGAAATACCATTTTAAAATTATGCAAAAGAAAATATTTTCTTCCAAACTATTCACAGGGGAGAGATATATAATAGATACACCGGTTTTTTTTTTCTTCCCCAGTCTCTTTTTCCGGTCCACTTAAACCATCTCAAATACGAAATGAACTGCCTTATTGCTCTCCTGGGTATCCAAAATACTGTCTGAGATGCAGGAGAGATGGTGTCAAGTATCCTTCCTGAAGTCCTTCTCTCTCTCTCACCTCAAAATCAGCCTTGCACATCAAGCAAGGAATTCTGATTTTAAATAGATGGCCTGATAGGTTGAAATATATAATACAATTCGGAATTCTTTGGTGGTTTGACATGTACATCTCCGTATACCAAGCTAGCTCTGTACATAGGATACTTCCTTGTAACACATTTCTTAAAAGAACTTGTAAGTCATCTAGTCCAACCCCCTGCCCAAGCAGGAGACCCTACACCATTTCTGATAAATGGCAATCCAATCCCTTCTTGAAAGCTTCCAGTGATGAAGCTCCCACAACTTCTGAAGGCAACTTCTGTTCCATCAGTTGATTGCTCTCACTGTCAGAAAATTTCTCCTTATTTCCAGGTTGAATCTCTCCTTGAACAGTTTCCATCCATTATTCCTTGTCTGGCCTTCAGGTGCTTTTGGAAAATAGCTTGATCCCCTTCCTCTCTGTGGCAGCCCCTCAAATATTGGAAGACAGCTATCATGTCTCCCCTGGTCCTTCTCTTCACTAGACTAGCCATGCCCAGTTCCTGCAACCGTTCATCGAATGTTTTAGCCTCCAGTCCCCTAATCATCTTGGTTGCTCTTCTCTGCACTCTTTCTAGAGTCTCAACATCTTTTTTTATAGTGTGGTGACCAAAACTGAATGCAGTATTCTAGGTGTGATCTTACTAAGGCTTTATAGAGTGGTATTAGTACCTCACTTGTTCTTGATTGTATCCCTCCATTAATGCAATTTAGGATTAAGGTAACCCCTTGCACATATATGGTAGTTGTTCCCGACTCTAGGGGGCGGTGGTCATCTCCGTTTCTAAGCCGAAGAGCCAGCGCTGTCCGAAGATGTCTCTGTGGTCATGTGGCCGGCATGACTCAACACCAAAGGCGCATGGAACACTGCTACCTTCCCACCAAAGGTAGTCCCTATTTTTCTACTTGCATTTTTTATGTGTTTTGAACTGCTAGGTTGGCAGAAGCTGGGACAAGTAACGGGAGCTCACCCCATTATGCGGCACTAGGGATTCGAACCGCTGAACTGCCGACCTTTCCATCAACAAGCTCAGCGACTTAGCCGCTGAGCCACCACATCCCTCTGTTTAGGATTGCATTGGCTTTTTTGGCTGCCGCAGCACACTGCTAACTCTTGGTCAAGCTAATCTCATCTTCTGAGAAGCTTTGAATAAAAGCTCAGATCTCAAAGCAGCTTAGTGTAGGAAGAGCAGGGGGGACTTCAGCAACACAACCAGAGGTGGTATTACTACCGGTTCAGACTGGTTCAGCCGAACCGGTTGCGTAAATCACAGGTGGGTCCACCCACCCGCCCCGGCTCTATGCCGTCCTATTTCTGCACATTTTGATGCCGTGCACATCAGAGGTGGGTTTCAGCAGGTTCTGACCAGTTCTGGAGAACCAGTAACGGAAATTTTGAGTAGTTCGGAGAACCGGAAGTAAAAATTCTGACTGGCCCCGCCCCCATCTATTCTCTGCCTCCCGAGTCCCATCTGATTGGGAGGAAATGGGGATTTTGCAGTAACCTTCCCCTGGAGTGGGGTAGGAATGGAGATTTTACAGTATCCTTCCCCTGCCACGCTCACCAAGCCATGCCACACCCACCAAGCCACACCCACAGAATTGTTAGTAAAATTTTTTGAAACCCACCACTGGGGTTCATGCATGTAAGCCATGCATGGGAGCAAAGCACATGCATGGAATGCCCCCAGCGCGCTCACATTTGCAAACCAGTAGGAAAGATAAGTGAATTCCACCTCTGAACACAACCCCAATCTTCTGGATATAGCTATTTTTGCAATCTTCGTGCAAGTAACATGAATAGAGATATATGTGAATTTGTGGGTTTCTTTGGGCATCAGAGTAGCTGATTCTGTTGCAGTGCCAGCCCTCTTGAACCCCATACTCTCAAGATCCAACTGGCTGGTTCAGATGGCATTTTGCAAAGTCTTGAATATGTAGCTGTTTTCCCAAGCGTGGGAGTTAGGAATTTAATAGGGTCCATGAGATGGAAGCATAGAGCCCTGGTGGTGCAGTGGTTAAAATGCAGTATTGCAGGCTAATTCTGCCAACTGCCAGCAGTTCGATTCTCATCAGCGCTGACAGGATAGTGGGGAAACAGAAGGATCTTCTTCAGAGTTGTCAGAGCTGAAGAAACTTCTTGGATGAGAAGCGAAACGTCTTCAAAAGAAAAACCAAGAAAATCCAGTTGCCTCCTGAAAAAGCCCCATTGGGACAACCATGACCTGGATGACTGAGAATCTACACAGACTTTTAGCCCTGTTAGTTACAATTCCAAAGAGAATGATTCAAACCTACTGTCAGGTTTCGATGTCGTCTCAAATAAAATAAATTGCATTTCCAAACAAATATTCTTTGAAGAAATCTTTCATTTTATTAAGCACGACAACCTGTCCCCGATCGTGGCGTAGCCAACTCTGACTTCCTGACCCCAAACCTTCCCTTTCTGTTCCCCAATTCTCTGTGTCTCATTGGCCCTCTTTCAAATCACTCTCCCCATATCTACTACTTCAGCTCCCAGGAATGTCCCCCCCTCCCATCGCATCTCCTAGGGGATATTATCTTCAGGGAAAATAAGTAGGTGAGAAGTCAAGCGTCCTCTTGCCAGCTGCCCCCTCTTCTCCTTCTTATGTCAGCACTAGAGTAAATGCAGGTTGAAGTGCTGACACCTACCATATTTTTCGGAGTATAAGATGCATCTTTTCACCCCCTAAAAGGGGGTGAAAATTTAGGTGCGTTTTATACACCGAATATAGCCCCGCCCACCCACTGGCCCACACCCTTTGGCTTTGCCTCCCAGAAATTTAGCTCCTTGTCTTGCAGCAAGCAGCAAGTTGATTATCCATTGGATCGGCCTCCCGACTCTCAGCTGTTTCAGGCTGCAGGGATTGCCATGGCCTATTGCTGTGCAGGCCTCTGCTGCTTGCTGCAAGGAGGTAAATTGCTGGGAGCAGATTTTTTTTTCTTGTGCTACTCAAGCTATGCTGAAAACGAAAATGAAAGTAAAGCAGGCTGTTTGCTGTTTGCTGCAACGGGGCAAAATTGCTGGGAGGCAGAGGCAGATTTCTTTTTCTTGTTTTCCTCACCAAAAAAGGTGAGGTGCGTTTTATAATCCGGTGCGTCTTATACGCCAAAAAATACCATAGTTATCAAAGGTGTTTGTATGTTATGTACTCAAACAGTGTTTTTCATGTCAGAACATATAGTGTTTATTGCAAAGGAATAAATGGTCGCCTTTTTAAGATAATTCGGTAAGATCTTTAGTTTGTCTTCCTGGAGAGCAGTAGCCTAACATTTTATAGAAATTGTAAATAAGAGGCAGCCAGATTCACTGTTTGGCATAATTCATAATTTTCCAGTATCTAGTCTTTTCCCTTCGCTGAAGGCGATTTACTGTGCTTATCATAAGTCACCCTTATACAGCTTTACGTTACATAAATATTATCAAGTCATACATTAATAATAAAAATAAATCAAGACAGGCATAAGGCTGGAAGGTAGCTAAACAACGTCCCAGAAAATGATTTATGGGGTTCAGCAGCATAAAATTGTGTGGAAGGCAGCAAAGGAAACAGGTTGGGTGCCTCTCTGGGAACATAAATTTCAATGGCTTCGTTGCACAATCTCTAACAGCACTTCCCCAGTTAGAGTTCCATTCTCAGTACAGGTAGTCCTCGACTTACAACCACAACTGAGCCCCAAATTTCTGCTGCTAAGTGAAACATTTGCTAAGTAAATGTTGCCCCATTTTACGACCTTTCTTGCTACATTCGTTAAGTGAATCGCTGCAGGTGTTAAATTAGTAACACGGTTGTTAAATGAATCTGACTTTGCTTGTCGAATGGTCGCAAAAGGGGATCACATGAACCTGGGACACTGCAATGGTCATAAATATGAGTCAGTTGCCAAGTGTCTGAATTTTGATCACGTGACCACGGAGATGCTGCAATGGTTGTAAGTGTGAAAAACGTCATAAGCCACTTTTTTCCAGCGCCGTTGTAACTTTGAACGGTCACTAAATGAATGGCTGCATGTCGAGGACTATCTGTTCCCTTCCTCCTCCTTTTTTCCCCACAACCCCATGAGGTGAGTTGGGCTGAAAGAGAATCACTGGCCCAGGGTCACCCAACTGGCTTTCATGGGTAGGGTAGATGTCATGGCCCCTTCAGAGCCTGAGTCTGTGGAGGACGACAAGCCGGGGCTGGGCCCAATGAAGGTTCAAGGGGCAGCCTTGTTGGCTTCGAAGAAATGTGAGGAGAAGCAGGATGAGGCAGCAGGGAAGAATGGGGGACACGATGACCGAGAGAGGGGGGAAGAGAAGGCTGGCAGTGGAAATGAGGAACGACAGAACTCAGGCAACAAGCAAGGACCATCCCCTCTGATCCCCAAGCATGGAGAGTGGAGAGGAGGTGGGAACAGCACAGGCCGACCCAACAACTTGGGAGGCGAGCGCCCCGCCCCTCTTCACAACGCACTCCTGGGGACTGAGACTTAAGGAGACGCTGTGGGGAGAGGCACTTGTTGGGAACAAGCACTGAATTTCTGGAGTTTTGTGTGTCGTTGGCAATGTCCGGAGTTTGCTGGATTTCTTGCCTTATTGCTGCCTTGTTCCTTTGCTTCGTGGACTTAGTGCCGTGTTCCCTTGCCTCACTGGACTTCTTGCCTTGAAGCCATTGTGTCAGAATATTCATGACTGGGAAGGCATTGGCTAACAAGGTCAGCCAATGAATAGGAATAGCAACTAAGTGAGCCAATGGGAGCTGAAACCAGTTGGGAGCCTGGGCGTGGCTTAGCAAACAAGTCTGGTTTAACCTGTGTGCTGAGAATTGAAACTGAAACCAGTCTGCTGAACTCTGCTTGTGTTTTGCTTGTAACTACTACCACGTTGGAAGACTCTGCTGTTGGTATTGTACATTTATTCATGTGTTATTATGTATATAAAGAGAAGTTAATGAATCCTGCAGAATTAGTTATCTGGGTGTGCTTTCTGGGTGTGATTCCTGCAAGAAACTCTGACACATTGTGCTAACAGCGTTTTGCTGGTCTACTCGCGGCCAGAGGCTGCTGGAAGTGTGTGTGTGTGAGCCAGTGGTGGCTTGCCCCCGGTTTGGACCGGTTCACAAGAACCGGTAGTAAAACCGGCGGGAAGCTCCGCCCACTGACCTGGACGCCATCAAAGTTGATCCGCGCATATGCAGGTGCACGATGCGAACCGGTAGTAAAGGTAAGTAGAACCCACCCCTGGTGCGAGCGCTTTGCTCCGGCTCTTGCCATAAACGTGAGGCATTTGGGGGGAAAGTTGGAGCAATAAAGGAGAGTTTGAACTATCAGCTGGCTGTGTCGCATCTTCTCTAGCTGAGAAAAAGACCTTGCAACCATGAGCCACAAAACTCAACAATTCTAGATCAGAAATATTCTCAGAAGCCAAGCCTTCTGCCTGTTTCACATTGAGGCGCTCTAATCACTTACCTCAAGCACCCTGAATTGGAAAAGGATCCGTACTCCTATGGCTGGACCACACTTTAGAAACGTCCTGCTTTGAAACACCAGATTGATTCACCTCCTTGAGCCAAGGTAAATACACAAGTCATTGGAGAATCTGCCTTCAGAATCGAGTTTTTGACATAACTGGAGAAGGAAGGACTCCGTTAGCATCCAATTTTGGCTTCCTTTTTAACTAGCGTGTCACCGACAATTAGAATTAAAGTATACTGTTTCCTCTGAGAATGTCAGTCAAGACAGGATTAAAATAAACACCCATTTTAAATTCAGAAGGGTAAAAGCAAAATTTAGGATGAGGGCTGGAAGAAAAGTAAAAAAACAAATAAGACTCTCGGATTTCCATATGGGTGGATCGTGGCCAGAGGCACCTTATTTCCTTCTCCGAAGGAAAAAAAATGATAATCGCTTCTAAAAGCAAATAAATATCTTGGTGAAAATCAAGCTTAGGCATGCAAACACTGACCTAAACAAAGACTTTCTGGAAAAATGATGGTGTAACCGACTCTTGAATAAAAGCCGGATGTTATTATCATGCTAAATATACTGAGGTAAACGTCAGAAAGGACAGAAAGAATTAAGAATTTAACACCCATGGATTAAAAAAATAACGAATGAGTACTGAGTAATAAGATAGTGTTCCAATATTTAAGGGGCTGCCACAAAGAAGGGGAGGGGTCTCAACCTATTCTCTGAAGCATCTGAAGGCAGGCTGTCAGGGTTCCAACGGATGTCCTAATTAAATCATGAGCCTCGAGCAAGCTTCAAAAGAAATCCAGTTATTTATTAGGAGCTTCATGTTGGCACGTTCCTAAGTGAAACAGGCTCTAACCCCATGTAATTTACACCCCAATCATGACCCTGTTTCCCCGTCCCATCAATCACATTCACCAACAGAGCAATTTTGCGGGTTGTAGAGACTACTCCACTCTGGCCTCTGTGAGTAACCCTGAGAGACAACCTTGAGAGAGATAAGTCTGGAATGTCCATCTGTCTTTAGCTGCCGTGCTGTTTCATGGGTTTCCCATCTCCCTTGCCTATGGCAAGTCGAGAGCAGGCCAGGGATGCTTTGCGAGTTGACACAGGACAAGAAGCAACAGATGGAAACGAATCAAGGAGAGAAGCAACCTAGAACTTGGGAGAAACTTCCTGACACTGAGAACAATTAATCAGTGGAACAACTTGCCTCCAGAAGATGTGAGTGCTCCAACACAGGAAGGTTTTAAGAAGAGATTAGACAACCATTTTTCTCAAATGGTATAGAGTGTCCTGCTTGAACAAGGGGTTGGACTAGAAGATTTCCAAGGTCCATTCCAATTCTGTTAGTCTGTTAAGTAAAAGTTATGATTTAATTGAACTCAGCCAATCTTCTACACGTCTCTAAATTCCTCATACTCTAGTGCCATGATGGCGAACCTATGGCACGCGTGCCACAAGTGGCACACGGAGCCATATTGGTGGGCACGCAAGCTCAGCTCCGGCGCACATACTTGTACCGGCCAGCTGGTTTTCGGGCCTTCTGGGCCCACTGGAAGTTGGCAAACGGGCCATTTCCAGCCTCCGGGGGGGTGGGGAAAGCCATTTTCGTCCTCCCCAGGCTCCTAGAAAGCTTGTGGAGCCTGGGGAGAGCAAAAAGCAGGCCTACAGGGCCCACTGTGCTATCACGTGCCAAAAACAGGGGGAACGCAGGGGGGGGTCATGCATGCATGCACAGGGGGGTGGGGCACATTGAATTATGGGTGTGGACACGCACACACGCGACTCTCCCGCAGTCCCCCTCCACACTTTTGGCACGCGACGGCAAAAAGGTTAGCCATCACTGCTCTAGTGTAATTTCTGGTATAATCTTCAAGAAGGATTAATTCTTGCAATAAAAATAAAGCTATTCAATTATAAATATATTATGGGGATTGTTATGTGTGTTGGACCTGGTCTTTGGGTGTTAAGTGAACTTTGTTATATGGTTATACGGTGTATACACGTACAATAACAATAAAGTTGTTGTTATTATTGTTGTTGTTGTTGCTATCTCTTTTATTCATTAAACATGAAACTCAGTCAACTGAACATTTAAAAATGTGTCACAGATACCATTGACTAGTGTAATGGTTGATATGGGTTGCTGCCAGCATCCTAGGTATCAACCAAGTACCTTCTTAAAATATATGATCTTTCAAGTAGCGCAATTTTTTGCAGTTCCGCTGGTGTTATTGCAGGATGCTGCAATTTCTTGAAGTGTTTTGTGAAATTCTTGGACATGGTACCAAGTGCCCCGATGACAATGGGTATCTCTGTGACATGTTTCATCCATAGCCGTGTAGTTTCTATGGCCAGGTCGCAATATTTCATGATTTTTTCCAGTTCTTTTTCTTCAACTCTGGCGTCTCCTGGTACCGCGATGTCAATAAACTGTACGTTTCGGTTTTCGACAACTGTGATATCTGGCGTGTTGTGTTCCAAGTGACGATCCGTCTCTATTCGAAAGTCCCACAAGATCTTCACCTTCTCATTTTCTATAACTTTTTCCACTTTATGTTCCCATGACTTTTTGGATACAGGTAAGTCGTATTTTTTACATAATGACCAGATTAATTTAGCAACTTGGTCGTGTCTAGCTTTGTAATCAGTTTGTGCGATTTTGCTGCATTCACATATTAAATGTGAAACAGTTTCGACTTTGTTGTTGCAAAGTGGGCAGTTTGGATTGTGGGTGGATTTTTGTATCTTTGCTTTCATGGCATTAGTTTGTAGTACTTGTTCTTGAGCAGCCAGTATTAAACCTTCCATTTCTTTCTTGATGGTTCCCATCTTAAGCCGTGCCCATGTAAAATTGTCATCACATTTTCCTTCAATTGTTATTGTTATTGTTGTTGTTGTTGTTGTTGTTATATTTGTCTCCACCCCACAACATACAGAATAACAAAGTTCGAAGGGACCTTGGAGGTTTCTAGATCCCATTTTCAGATAAGTGGTTGTCCAATCTCTTCATAAATACATAAATACTCAACTGATATTCAGAACATAACATTATTCTAACATCTTTGGAACTGGGGGAAATGCTCAGGTATCTTTCTCTCAGATCATCTCTTTAGCTACATGGACAAGAAAGAAGAAGAGACACCTATTCATAGCAGCTTCTTCCAAAACATGAAAAGCCAAATTTAGGAACCTGAGAGACATGAGTTTCCACAAATCCTTCTACCTCCAAGCTATCTGGTCCTTAATCTGTATAACAAAAGAGGCCCCTGAGGCTTACCAGAAGGCAATTAGCCAAATAAAAACTTGTTATTTCTTGAACTTTTAGTCACACTGAATTGGTTTGATCCGAAGGTAAAAGAAAGGTGACATCCATATTAGGAATTGAGCTTTGAAAGACTACTTTCCCACTACCAGAAGTAATCAGGACTATACAGAGGTAGTTCTTGACTCACAAACACAATTGAGACCGGAATTTTTGTTGCTAAGCAAGATGAATGCTTAGCATTTTGATTTTACAACCTTTTCTTTTTTGCCCTGGTTGTTAAGTGAGTCACTGCGGTTGTAAAGTGAATCATGCAGTCATTAAGTGAATCCAGCTTCCCCCACTGACTTCTGTTGTCAGCTGGGAAGGTCACCGATGGTGATCACATGATCCCAGAATCCTGAAACCATCGTAAATATGCAGTTGCCAAGCATATATTGATCATGTAACCATGGAGATGCTGCAACAGTCATAAGTCATTCTTCTCAGTGCCGTCGTAAGTTTGAACAGTCACTAAACAAATGGTCGTAAGTTGAGGACTACATGTATTGTTATAGGATGGTGGAGAGTTGGCCAGAAAAGTCCTCTTTTCTCATTTTTCCACTCATCTTATTTATTTATAGATAGCATTCACATCAGGCATGGGATTCAGCCGGTTTGGATCGGTTCAGGCAAACCGGATGCTAATTTTACATCTGGTTCGCCGAACCAGTAGTTGCAAGTTGCTGGCGCCACCCACTCTGCCATGCTCCTCCCAGGAGTCTCCACGCGGCCTGTTTTGGATGCCAAGTAAGTGCAGGGCCTGCGCAGAGACTCTGGGAGGGTGAAAAACGGGCCTCCCAGAAGTTCTGGAAGTCTGGAAATGGTCCTGTTTCAGCCTCTGGAGGGCGTCCGGAGCCCGGGGGAAGCTGTTTTCGCCCTCCTGGAGGCTCGAGGAAAGCCTCCAGAGCCTGGGGAGGGCAAACACTGCCCCCTCCCCTGTGGTGCAGGAGGTCGAGTAGGCCATGCCCACCATGGCCACGCCCACCCAGCAACCGGACAGAGAACCGGTTGCTAAAATTTTTGAATCCCATCCCTGATTCACATGGTTTCCCATCTCAGAGTAACGTGACTATGAGGGGTATATACTTAAAACCAGAAGGAAAACCAACAGTAGAATTAAAATGACCAATAATCCATATAACATATGTCCCAGGACAGAGGGGAAAAAAACAACAACACCACTTTCAGCTTACAAAAAAAGAATTAAAAAAAAAAAACCAGAAATAAAAACCAATCAAATCATAGGGCACGTTTAACCTCCAGTCCAAATTCTGGAGGGAACAGCTGGGTTCTTAGGGGCTTTTTCCGTTCTTTTTTCCAAAGATAAAACCAACAACTGTTTTGCCTTTTTGTGGTAAGAAAAATGCTACATCCCCTGAATAATTGGGATTGTTGTTTTTCCATAGCTATACAGTTCCTTCCTCAGTTGGTTAATATCACTTCAGATCCCACACGTACATACTCACGCGTCCATCATGTTAATTATTTCCTTTATGAGTTGTACAAAGAGCAGAGCCAGCGCCAGAAGTATTAGGCAAAATAAATTAATGGCAGGAGGCAAACTGGAAAAACGGGCCTACCGGAACGGGCCTAATTTAACTTGCTTTATGCTACCACTGTTTGTTATAAGTGTCTATGGAGATTCTCAGTCATCCAGGCCAGGGGTGGGATTCAAAAATTTTAGCAAGGGGTTCTCTGCCTGGTTGCTGGGTGGGCGTGGCCATGGTGGGCGTGGCCTAGTCGGCCTCCTACACCACAGCGCGGGGGCATTTTTGCCCTCCCCGGGCTTCAGAGGCTTTCCTCGAGCCTCCGGGAGTGCGAAAACGGCCTCCCCAGGCTCCGGAGGCCCTCTGGAGGCCGTTCCCGAATTTCCGGTTGGCCCGTTTTTCGCCCTCCCCAAGCCTCCCTGTGTGCCTTGCACTTACCTGCATCCAAAACGGGCCACCTGGGGACTCCTGGGAGGGGCAGGGTGGGGTGGGCGGGGCCAGCCAGAAGTGGGATTGGGGGTTTTCTGAACTGCACAGAATCTTAGCTACAGATTCTCCCGAACCCCTGCGAACCCCCACAGCCCCACCCCTGATCCAGGCTATGATTGTCCCAAAGGTGCTTTTTTTCAAGAGACAACTGGACTTTCTGGTTTTACTTTGAAGATGTTTTGCTTCTTCAGCTCTGACTGGATGGTGGGTAATGGAAGGATTTATACTCCTTGTAGACAGCTGGTAATTTGCATTCTTTTATTTATTTATTTTATTTATTTTATTAAATTTCTATACCGCCCTTCGCCCGAAGGACTCAGGGCGGTGAACAGCCACAAGATAAAACACATAAATACAAAAATTTAAAATAAATTAAAAACGAATTAAATAATTTGGCTGAATTTAAAATACCCCATAATTTAAAACAAATTAAAATTTACATTTAAAAAGGGGAGAAGATTTAGGCCAGGCCAGCTTGATGAAATAAAAAAGTCTTAAGCGCGCGACGGAAGGTGCGCAGATCCGGGATCCTCCGTATCTCCGGGGGGAGCTCATTCCAGATCGTAGGTGCCCCCACAGAGAAGGCTCTCCCCGTAGGGGCCGCCAGTCGACATTGTTTGGCCGACGGCACCCGGAGGAGCCCCTCTCTATGGGAGCGTACTGGCCGGTGGGAGGCTATTGGTGGTAGCAGGTGGTCCCATAGATAACCAAGTCCTAAGCCATGGAGCGCTTTAAAGGTGATAACCAAGACCTTGAAGTGCACTCGGAAGACCACCGGGAGCCAGTGCAGCTCGCGCAGGAGAGGTGTTACATGGGAACTCCACGTTGCTCCCATAACCACCCGCGCGGCCGCACTCTGCACCAGTTGGAGCCTCCGAGTGCACCTCAAGGGGAGCCCCATGTAGAGAGCGTTACAATAGTCCAGACGAGAGGTGACGAGGGCATGAGTGACTGTGTGTAGAGTCACTTTTAGAGAGTCATTGAGGCCACTTGGAGATTTATCTGTGTCCTCAGGGTCACCTGAGCAGTGCAAGTGGCTGCCTTGCTGCCCTCAGCAACTCCATATTTGCACAAAGCTTTCTAAAATTCTGAAAGCTGATCCACATCACCATTTTTCTATAGCCTACAACCAACTCGCCAAAGACTAAATTCCAGGAAAAGCTTCGTTAGATCGACGGAAGACTTCAAAGAATTTGAAAGCAGAATGGACCTATGGAAAGCTACAAAGAACCAACGCTGAACCAACTGAGGAGCTGGCATATGGATCTGGTGAAAACTGGGAAGCATGGAAATTGTTGAATAGACTGCTCATGGGACCAACAAGATCCAGAGGCGCTGAACAAATGGGGCTATCCTATAGTTTCTGCCCTTTGCAATTGTGGTGACATGCAAACAACAACACATGTATATAAAAGAAAAATATTGTGGATGTAAAAGTTATGGACAGTGTAGATCATTTAATATAAGTTTATGGGTTAGAAGAAGGATATTACTTAAACCTTTATACTTTGCTTTAAATTACATTAATGTTATATTAAAGAATGTTTTGTTGAAGAATAAATATAAACTTGTGGTTTATAAGGAAAATATAAGTGGTGCAAGGGTTGAGGGAAGGTTTTTATAATATTTTTAATAGATATTAAATAGTGAAGATGGTATTTGATTATATGTAGTGGATTTGTAGAGAATAAGATGAATAAGTTTATGGCAAAGCTATTAAGTAAGGAATGTTTCCAGGAAGAATCAATATAAGTTTATGGGGTAAAAAGTAAAAATAAGGTTTTTACAATATATTTTATTTGAGATTGGTTAAAATATTTTGTTAATGTGTTAATATATGTGAGGGTTGGAGATGTGATGGTTAATTGTAACTGGGCTCTGATTGTGTAATACTGGAAGAAAGAAGACTTGCTTATTATTGAAGAACAGACAAGAACGAAGGTGGATTGATTACTTTCAAGCAACAATTGGTTTAAATAGTTATATTTAGATACGAACAAGGCGAGTTAAAGTGCAAGAGGAAGATAATCTATAGATAGTTAGGGTATGGTTTTTTTTTTTTATGTTTGTTAAATGCTATACCCTGTATTTGCTCTGGGAAGTCTGGGGGTGGGGGGGGGGGGGTTGGGGCAGGGGGGGGGAGGAGGGAGGGGAAAATATGTGTAAAATTTCTTAAAACTTTTCAATTAAAAAAACAAAAAACAACACATGTATATATCTGCCCTTTGTGTCCTGATTGGTGCACCCTTGAGGACTTCATGGCAGCGCGACAGAACACAATTAATGTTGCTAGTTTCTGAGCAAGATCTGTTTAAGTTGTATATAATCTTGTATTTTGCATTATAAAGAGCCCTGGTGGCACAGTGGTTGGTATGCAGTATTGCAAGCTAACTCTGCCCACTGTCAGCAGTTCGATCCTGAGTGGCTCAAGGTTGACTCGGCCTTCCATCCTTCTGAGGTTGGTAAAAAGAAGATCCAGATTGTTGAGGGCAATGTGCTGACTCTGTAAACCGCTTAGAGAGGACTGTAAAGCACTGTGAAGTGGTATATAAGTCTAAGTGCTATTGCTATTCCTTCCTTCCTTCCTTCCTTCCTTCCTTCCTTCCTTCCTTCCTTCCTTCCTTCCTTCCTTCCTTCTGCAAGATCAATAAAATGAGGACCCAGATTGTTGGGAGGTGGGGCAATACACTGATTCTGTAAACAGCTTAGAGAGGGCTGTAAAGCACTATGAAGCGGTATATCAGTCTAAATGCTAGAGCTGCTTTAAATTTTATGTCACTTAGTATGCCTTATTTTAACCGTGATGCTTCTGGCACGAATAAAGAAGCAATCTCTATTCTTTAAATCAATACATGTACAGTACATTTTTTTTTTCAGTCACTTTCCAAGCAGCCAAACTTTGATTTGTATATGCCTGGCCAGAATAAAATTGCACGGTTTTTGGTGTTTTTGTTTTCTTCCCTTGTCAGTTCTTATATTCTCAGTCGGAAACCTTTGCCAAGTTATAAGATACTTTACAAACTAAGCATGACCCCACTGTTTTTATATTTCCCCCTTATTACCTTTCCCTTTTGTGCAGCAGAATCATAATGTTTGTTCTTGCTCTCATCAGACACAGATGTTGTCTTCACACACAGAGGATCAAAAGTTGCACAGCCGGTTGGCAAACGAGCCGCATCTATAATTTAACGTTTCTCCAATTACTCCGACCGCCTTTCCGTTTTTCAATGTTTTCCCAGCATTTGCAACTTCCCTGTTTTCTTGATTGCTATCGTTGAGAGCATTCCTTTTTCCATGCTTTGTTCTGTCACTATCATCCCAGCCCAAATGTCTCCTTCAGCATTCCCTCGTTCCTGCTTCATCCCAAATGTTTTTTCTGCTTTTGTTTGTGAGGTTGCGTACTTCAACGTGATCCTAATAGAAGCTCATTTCTATGCTCCTAATTTCACACTGTCTGGATATACAGTCAGGAATCCCTTTCGGAGTGTGAAAGGATACAACTTGCCTCCAGAGGTTGTGAATGCTCCAACATTGGAAGTTTTGAAGAAGATGTTGGATGACCATTTGTCTGAAGTGATGTTAGGGTTTCCTGCCTAAGCAGGGGGTTGGACTTGAAGACCTCCAAGGTCCCTTCCAACTCCGCTATTCTATTCTATTCTATTCTATTCTATTCTATTCTATTCTATTCTATTCTATTCT
>NW_026844105.1:8216564-8233639 GCF_029531705.1 Pantherophis guttatus | reverse complement strand
TTCTATTCTATTCTATTCTATTCTATTCTATTCTATTCTATTCTATTCTGTTCTGTTCTGTTCTATTCTGTTCTGTTCTGATTTCTCTATTCTATTCTATTCTGATTTCTCTATTCTATTCTATTCTGGTTTCTCTATTCTATTCTATTCTATTCTATTCTATTCTATTCTATTCTGATTTCTCTATTCTATTCTATTCTGCTTTCTCTCTTCTCTTCTGTTCTGTTCTATTCTATTCTATTCTGATTTCTTTATTCTATTCTATTCTGCTTTCTCTATTCTATTCTATTCTATTCTGCTTTCTCTCTTCTATTCTGTTCTATTCTATTCTATTCTAAAGGATATGTCATCATGTAAAGAATGGGCCCTCTTTACGCACTCTTTGGCAAAAGAATTAATTCCTTTTAAACATCTAGCTCATTTTTCTTTAAATAAGACAAAATCGTAAATTAAGCCAATTCTTGAAGTCTTTTGTCAACAGCAATCAGGTTTTCCCCTTGGGCCATGTGCACATACGAATGGACGTATGCTTCAATCACGTATTCAAAACAAACAGTCCTTTTTCTAGGATGAGACTCACTTAATTGTCACTATTCTCATTCATTCTTGATTCTCCAAGTGGCCCATTTACTGTTTTCCCCAGTCAAAGTTTCTTTCCATCTCCCCCTTCACACAACCCTTTCTAATGCTCTTCAAAGGCACAAAATTACTGTCTAGCTGGATTGGCGGTAGCTTTTTCAGTTCTCACAATGATGCCCTTGTTATCTGATATAGATGGTTGTACAATGAACACTTTTAGGTCCAGGTAGGGCCTATTAATAAAAAAAAACAGAGTGTATTAATGTATTTGTGTGTGTATATCCGACTCCCTGGACAATCAAACAAGGCAATTAGAATGAAGCTGATGAAAGGGAAAAAGATAAACGATGGGAAGAATTCTACGGTTGCTAGATGTAAGCCTTCCCCGATAGACCAGATGGAAAAACAACAACTGGATGAGCTAATTCTACAACTGCCCCACCATCTGCTATACTGCCTGAGAATTTGAGGTGGGATGGGGGGGGTGGTCTCTTCTGTGTTTTTTCTCCACCCCTTATGCCAAGGGTCTGCAGCCTTAAACACTCAAAGAGCCATTTGGATCCGTTTCCCACAGAAAAGAAAACACCGGGAGCCACAAAACCTGAGTGGGCATGGCCAACTCGATGTCACTCACTTCTACCAGTCACATGACCCCCTAGCCACGCCTACCCAGCCAGTCATTAGGGCAGAGAACCAGTTGTTAAAAAATACCGGGAACCACAAACCCCTTTTCACATCTCTCTCTCTCCCCCTCCCTCCCTCCCTCCCTCCCCCCTCTCTCTGTGTCTCTCTATCTATCTCTCTCTCCCCCTCTCTCTGTATCTCTCTGTCTCTGCCCTGGCCGCTTTTCCATCTCCCGCTGTCGCCCTTACCTTCTCAGGCCAGGCAAGGAGTGACTGGGAGAGGACGGGAAGGGGCGGGGCCAGCCAGTGGTGGGATCACCTGACAGGGAGCCACATCAGAGGGCCCAAAGAGCCACATGTGGCTCCAGAGCCATAGGTTGCTGACTCCTGCCTTATTCAATTATAGACTATTCCCCTTAGGCACCATTTCTTCACCCTGTTTCTAGGGGTGACATTCAGCAGGTTCTGATAGGTTCTGGAGAACCGGTAGCGGAAATTTTGAGTAGTTCAGAGAATCAGTAAGTTGAGTAGTTCAGAGAACCAGCAAATATCACCTCTGGCTGGCCCAAGAGTGGGGAGGGAATTGGGGATTTTGCAGTATCCTTCCCCTGCCACGCCCATCAGGCCGTGCGAGGAGTGACTAGGAGAGGAGGGCGAGAGGCGGGGCTTGCCCACCAAGCCGCACCATACCACGCCCACCAAGCCACGCCCACAGAACCAGTAGTAAAAAAAAATCTGAATTCCACCACTGCCTGTTTCCCAAGGTCTTCCTCACATACCTTTACGGTAGAGGCTGTTGCAGAAAACCTTCAGGTTTCCTTCAAACCCTATAATTCTGCAAATGAAAATGGATGGAAGCTTATTATCCCTTGCTGGGAGCCTGGTTGAAAAGCCAGATCTTCACCATTTTTTTAAACAGCAGCAGAATGAGAGCTATATAGATTCTGAGGGAACTTCATTCCAGACAGCAGGCACCATAACAGAAAAAAAAAACATACTTCCATGCACACGGTAGATGACATTATTTAACCAAAGGAGCCCAGAACATGACAATCCTGCAAGAGCAAATCAGTTGGACAGATATTATTCCCCACTATCCTGTCAGAGCTGAAAAAGCTTCTTGGATGAGAAGCAAAAAAACCCAACCAAACAAGAAACTCCAGTTGTCTCCATGAAAAAGCATCTTTGGGACAACCATGACCTGGATGACTGAGAATCTCTACAAACTCTTAGCTACAGTATATAATTTGGGATGAACACCCTTTGAATGGTATGGGAGTAGGAATGGATTTCCAGCGGAAAAATTGCAGACTACAGGAACCAGAGGCACTTACTCGGGTGATCCTGAGGACACAGATAAACTGAGCACAGATAAACACAGGGTCCTTGAAGCACTTGGAGGTGTATCTGTGTCCTCAGGGTCACCTGTGTGTTTCAACGACCCTCTAAAAGGATGCAAATCAGTGTTGGTGGGTTTCAAAATTTTTTACTACCGGTTCTGTGGGTGTGGCTTGGTGGCCATGGCATGGCCATGGCTTGGTGGGCGTGGCAGGGGAAGGATACTGTAAAATTTCCATTCCCTCCCCACTCCAGGGGAAGGATACTGTAAAATCTCCATTCCCTCCCCACTCCAGGGGAAGGATACTGCAAAATCCCCATTTCCTCCCGATCAGCTGGGATTTGGGAGGCAGAGAATAGATGGTGGGGCGGGGCCAGTCAGAATATTTACTACCGGTTCTCCGAACTACTCAGAATTTCCACTACCGGTTCTCCAGAACTGGTCAGAACCTGCTGAAACCCACCTCTGATGCAAATGACCAGCTGTCTGCAAGGAATATAAATCCTTCCATTCCCCAGTATCTAGTCGGAAGCTTCTTGGAAGAGAAGCAAAATATCTTCAAAGAAAAAAAACAACAAGGAAGTCCAGTTGCCTCCTGAAAAAACATCTCTGGGTTCCCCTTGTTTAATTCCCCCCCCTTTTTAATTTGATTTATATGCCGCCCTTCTCAGGAGACTCAGGGAGGCTTACAGTGCGTTAAGCAATAGCCTTCATACTTTTGTATATTTTATACAAAGTCAGCTTATTGCCCCCACAAACTGGGTCCTCATTTTACCTACCTTAGAAAGGTTGGAAGGCTGAGTAGACCTTGAGCCTGGCAAGATTCGAATTTACTTTAATTGCAGACAGCTGGTGTTAAATTACAGTGCTTTTGTCTGCAGAGCTATCCAGAGCTCTTCTTCAACTTCCTGTCCCCAAAGGAATACACCACCATCATTCTGGGGATGAAACAGTTAAGGCCTATGCAGCCTTTGGAAATTACTCTACGCGGGCCTGAAACACTGGCACTATCGATGGAAGTACCCTGGCATTTTCCATCATTCAGGCCACTTTATTAAACTTCCTTAAACAGCAGGAGACCACCTTTAAGGCTAATGGCTGCTTCGTGCCAAATTAGTCCCTCGACTTTGGTGAAGCTGCCAAAGTGGAGAAGTCGAGCCTGTGCTCATAAAAGCAGATATTCACCACCCACCGAGAAGCCATTCATTCGTGGATTTATTCTATTTATTTTGTTACCTCACGTCAGGTAAAGTTCCTTCCTGAAACTTTCGCGTCACAGCTGAAAACACCTCCAAACAACACATTCAGATTCAGAGTCGGCTTTCTATTACGGTACTTAAAACCTTACTCTTTTATACAGCCTCGTAGTGAACATGGAAGTGTTTTTCCTTCTCTTCGAGGGCATTAAAATATTTTTTTGAAGTGGTATCATCTATTTAAAAAAAAGAAGAAGATGATTATAATCTATTATCTGATGCCATCACTCAATGGCACGATGTCAGTGTTCGTTGCCCCTGGGAAAATCCTTTGTTTCTCCTATGTTAGGTAGCACCTCTGGAAAAGAAATATAATGACATGAGCAGCTCTCCAAAAAATTAGGTCATCCGAATGGCAAGGGACCAGCACTTTGGCTTGGCTACATGACAATTCCATGTGTTCAAATGACATTTAAATACACAACTGGAGACCAGGCATTCAAATGCACACACGTTCTGCGCCCAGGTGATCTGAGTTAGCTGCTCTAGGAAAGCCAACAGGTCTTGGCTTGTCCAGGAGCCAAACTGAACATGGCTCTCTTCACTGGGGTTCAGCAGACAAATGGGTTCCAGGGTGGGCTAAGATAAGCAGCCACTGATGCCCTATATACCGAATTTTTTGGAGTATAAGACGCACCTTAGTTTTTGGGGAGGAAAATAGAGGGAAAAAATTGCCTATCAGGTATTCATCTGGCTAGCATTCTTAGTCTGGTCAGCTTCAGTATATTAGTTCACTGGTTTTGAGCTCACGTGCGCCGGGTTGGAGATAAAAAAAGGTTCTAAAGCACAGCTGATCTTTGGAGAGAGAAGCAATGAGAAAAGCAGGCAAAGTACGGAAGATTGCTTCACTTGCTAGCACCTCATTAAGGATAAAAAAACAGCTTCTAAAGCACAGCTGATCTTTGGAGAAGCAATGAGAAAAGCAAACAAAGCCCAGAAGATCGTTTCGCTCACTAGCGCCTAGTTAGGGCTGAAAAACAGCTTCTAAAGCACAGCTGATCTTTGGAGAGAGAAGCAATGAGAAAAGCAGGCTAAGCGCGGAAGATCGCTTGACTCGCTAGCACCTCATTAGGGCTGGAAAAAAGCTTCGAAAAAGCTACATTTGGAGTATAAGACACACCCAAATTTTCAGCCTCTTTTAGGGGGGAAAAAGTGTGTCTTTTACTCCAATAAATACAGTAACTCATGGGGAGAAAGAGAGCCAATCAAAACGAAGGCTGACAAAACTCTACTGTCAGTAGAGTTGCAGTGCAGGAAGGAATAGGGTCAGAATGCAATCTCAGAAAGGGGTTTTTATGGTTTCATTTCATTTTTATTTATTTTTTAGCTGCAGACCCACAGTTAGGGAAGGCAATCCAGGCAGAGATTTTGCATCTGGCTTTACATCTGCATGGAGAACTGGGTGATCAGCAGCCAAGAAGGCAAGTTGCTTTGAATTGAAATGGCAGTTGCCAGTATCCTCTATGGAGAAGTCATCCTCGTCCAACATCTGGGTCTTCTACCAAATAAACCTGGAAACAGACAGGAATGGTGGCAAGGTCAATTAGCAATAGCAATGACAATAGCACTTAGACTTATATACCACTTCACGGTGCTTTGCAGCCCTCTCTAAGCGGTTTTACAGGGTCAGCATATTGCTCCCAACAATCTGGGTCCTCGTTTTATCTACCTCAGAAGGATGGAAGGCTGAGTCAACCTTGAGCCTGGCGAGATTTGAACTGCCAAATTGCAGGCAGTCGGCAGTCAGCAGAAGTAGCCGGCAGTACTGCACAATAACCACTGTGCAACCATGGCTCAATTAATCACTAGCATCCTCCTTGCAAAAGTCACATGGTACGATTGACTTTAGAGGTTTCAGCCATCATTTCTAATGTGGCTCCCATGGGTATGGATTGGCTAAAGAATAGCAACAGCAATAGCACTTAGACTTATATACTTCTTCATAGTGCTTTGCAGCCTTCTCTAAGCAGTTTACAGAGTCAGCCTATTTCCCTCCCAGCAATCTGGGTCCTCATTTTACTGACCTCGGAAGAATGGAAGGCGGAGTCAACCTTGAACCGGCTGTGGACAGAGTTAGCCTGCAATACTGCATTCTAACCAGTGGTGGAATTCAATTTTTTTTACTACCAGTTCTATGGGCGTGGCTTGGTGGGCGTGGCTTGGTGGGCGTGGCAAGGGAAGGATACTGCAAAATACTACCCCACTCCAGGAGAAGGATACTGCAAAATCTCCATTCCCACCCCACTCTGGGACCAGCCAGAGATGGCATTTGCCGGTTCTCCGAACTACTCAAAATTTCTGCTACTGGTTCTCCAGAACCTGTCAGAACCTGCTGGATTTCACCCCTGGAACAAAGGTAGAATTAGCCCTCAGCCACAATAGGAATTGCCCAACAAGCCCTTTCATTGCATCAGCAGCCCAAACCTCAACCAAACTTACCTCAGACAAACTCCTAAGATTTGTACATGGCCCCATGAGAGTCTGACAACAGCCAATAGCAATAGCAATAGCACTTAGACTTATATACCACTTTACAGCTCTCTCTAAGCGGTTTTACAGAGTCAGCATATTGCCCCCAAACAATCTGGGTCCTCATTTTACCCACCTCAGAAGGATGGAAGGCTGAGTCAACCTTGAGCCTGGTGGGATTTGAACTGCCAAATTTCAGGCAGCCGGCAGTCAGCAGAAGTAACCTGCAGTACTAACAATTGTGCCACCTAGGTTCATAGAATACATGTTCTTGAACAGGAAGTTCAAGTGCAAATATTGAAGCTCTGCTATCATGTCATCTCTAGGCCTTGAGAGAAATAAAAATAATAGAAATAGAATTGGACTAGGACTAGGACTGGAAAGGGTAGGGTAGGGTAGGGTAGACTAGACTAGACTTAGACGTAGACGTAGACGTAGACGTAGACGTAGACGTAGACATAGACATAGACATAGACTTAGACTTAGACTTAGACTTAGACTTAGAATAGAATTAGAACAGAACAGAACAGAACAGAACAGAACAGAATAGAATAGAATAGAATAATAGAGTTGGAAGGGACCTTGGAGTTCTTCTAGTCCAACCCCTGCTCAGGCAGGAAACCCTATGCCAGTGATGGCAAACCTTTTCGGCACTGAGTGCCCAAACTGGAACGTTCATGCATGCACATGCATGTGCTTGCGCCAGAGAGCCAGAAACCGGAACACCAGGTGGCCAGTGCACATGCCTGTTTTTTGGTTGTTTTTTTGGCCATTTTCAGGCTGTTTTTTGGGCCGTTTTTGGCCTGAAAACGGCCAGAAAACAGCCCAGAAAATGGCCCGAAAAAGGCCTGAGAATGGCCCCAAAACAGCCTGTTTTGGGGCGTTTTTTGGGCCATTTCCCAGCACTCCAGCGCCCATGAAGAGCAGCTGAGAAGAGCAGAAGAACAGTTGGTGATGGTGATGATTCGCGTGCCCACAGAGAGGGCTCTGTGTACCACCTCTGCCCTCTGTTAGAGGTTCACCATCACGGTCCTACGCCACTTCAGACAAACGGTTGTCCAATCTCTTCTTAAAAACTTCCAGTGTTGGAGCATTCACAACTTCTGGAGGAAAGTCGTTCCACTGATTAATTGTTCTAACCGTCAGGAAATTTCTCCTTAGTTCTAGGTTGCTTCTCTCCTTGATTAGTTTCCACCCATTGCTTCTTGTCCTGCTTTCAGGTGCTTTGGAGAATAGCTTGACTGCCTCTTCTTTGTGGCAGCCCCTGAGATAGTTTCACTAGACTAGACATACCCATTTATGGAGCTCTCTTCTTTCTGTATGCAGTTTTCAAAATCATACTTTTCCTCAGAAGCTTTTCACACAAACAATGGGGTTTTTGTTTAGATGTTTAACAGGGGAAGGTAGGCTTTAGCAGATTTAGTTCAGTCTCATTAAACAAGTTGTGGGGATCTGCCGTCGCATTTCTTACTAAACAGCACACTTAAAAAGCTACATTTCTTTTCTTTCCCTAATCTTTGGCAAGAAACTATATCTCGGCTTTGTTTGTGAGGTTGAAAAAAAATAAGAGACGTTTTTGAGTAGCCTAAGAATGAAAAGGTGGAGACAAGAAGTGTGAATTTGATAAGCTCACAAACATCGCACAAATCATGGAGGTCACCAACAGCACAGGATCCAGTTGATCTGGACAAGATCTATTTTTCATAATTATTATTTAGCATCTGATGAGAACATGGCAGAAGAGAAGTAAACATATATACACAGTCCACATAATTATAAGTAAAATTACTATGGGCAGTGGCTTCGTAGCTGGATGTCCACAACACAGATTAAGAGAGTTGGAAGGGATCTTGTAGGTCATCTAGTCCAACCCTCCACCCAAGCAGGAGACCCTACACCCATGATGGCAAACCTATGGCACACGTGTCAAAGGGGGCACGTGGAGCCATGTCGCCTGCACGCCAGCTCAGCTCTGGCGTGTGTGTTTTCAGGCCTTCTGGGTCCACCAGAAGTAGGGAAACAGGCTGTTTCCTGCCTCCGGAGGGCCTGGGTGGGGGGTGCGGAAGGCCCATTTTTCTTTCTCACCTGGCTCCAGATCCTCTCTATGCATCTGGGAAGGGCGAAAACAGCCTTCCCCACCACCTCGGAGGCCCTCCGGAGGCCCGAAACAGCCCGTTTTCCAACTCCCCAAATGTATAGAGAGGATCTGGAGCCAGGTGAGAAAGAAAAACGGGCCTACTGGGCAATCACGTGCCAGGAGCGAGAGGGGGGGCACATGCGCGCACGAACCTCCCCCACTCCCCCTTCCTGGCACACGATGGCAAAAAGGTTAGCCATCACTGCCCTACACCATTTGGTGGGTGTCCAGTCTCTTCTGGAAAGCTTCCAGTGATGAAGCTCCAACAACTTCTGAAGGCAACTTCTGTTCCATGGGTTGGTTGTTCTCGCTGTCAGAAAATTTCTCCTTATTTCCAGGTTGAATCTCTCCTTGATCAGTTTCCATCCATTATTCCTTCTCTGGCCTTTGGGTGCTTTGGAAAATAACTTGACCCCAGGGGTAGGTTCTACTTATCTCCGCTACCAATTCGCAATGGGAGCGTGCGCACACACTTCTGCGCATGAGCAGATCGTCCATGATGACGTCCTACTGGGTGGGTGGAGCCTCCCACCGCCATTACTACTGGTTCGCAAGAATTGTATTGAACTGGGAGCAACCCACGTCTGCTTGACCCCCCTCCTCTCTGTGGCAGCCCCTCAAATATTGGAAAACTGCTATCATGTCTCTCCTGGTCCTTCTCTTCACTAGACTAGCCATGCCCAGTTCCTGCAACCGTTCATTGTATGTTTTAGCCTCCAGTCCCCTAATCATCTTGGTTGCTCTTCTCTGCACTCTTTGTAGAGTCTCAACATCTTTTTTATACTGTGGTGACCAAAACTGGATGCAGTACTCTAGGTATGGTCCAGTGGTGAGATTCAATTTTTTTTTCTACGGCTTGGTGGGCGTGGCAGGGGAAGGATACTGTAAAATCTCCATTCCCACCCCACTCCAGGGGAAGGATACTGTAAAATCCCCATTTCCTCCCGATCAGCTGGGACTCGGGAGGCAGAGAATAGATGGGGGTGGGGCCAGTCAGAGGTGGTATTTACTGGTTCTCCGAACTACTCAAAATTTCTGCTACCAGGACTGGTCAGAACCTGCTGAAACCCATCTCTGGTATGGTCTTACTAAGGCTTTATAGAGTGACGTTAGTACTTCACTTGATCTTGATCCAATTCAGCTATCCAGTTGATCGCCTCTGGCATTGCTTCATGCAGATCTTCTAGGGAACCAGAAGAAGCATGTTGTGGGCAATCTTGCACAATGTGTTTTATAGTTTGCTTATCAGCACCACAATCGGGACAAGAGAAATCTTTCCATCTCCACTGATACAGGGCAGAGATATGTCTTCCAGTACCACCTCCAATTCTGTTCAATTTTGACCCTAATGGTCAAACCACCAGAAAGCACCCTATATTTCTCAGCAGGTGGGATAAAAATCAATGATTTTTTTTAAAAAATAAAAAAAATCAGATTTTTTTTATTTAAATCAGATTTTTTTTTAATTTAAATCGGATTTTTTTGATTTTTATCGAATTTATTTTAATAAAAAACTTTTGGGGTAAAAATCTATCGTAAGATACTTTTCTATTTAAGATACATAAATAATTTAGTTTATTCAGCATGAAGTGGAGCTTAGTTATGTAGCAGGAGGCTGTATATTCTGCAACACTGGGACTATCGGTGAGTCAACAGTGGGTCAAAGGAGTAGCAGAGATGACAGTTGCTCTTTAACAATTATGATTTAAATCAAGCTGATTTAAATCAAGCCTTTTTACTAGTGATTTAAATCATGATTTAAATTGTGATTTAAATCAATTCGATTTAAATCAAATCCACCCTGTTTCTCAGTGGTCCAGATCAGGGGTCACCAACCTTTTGGACCTCAGGGACCACTAAAATCATAACTGTAAATCCCACGGACCACTAATATGAATTTTTAAAAAGATAAATAGCATTTAGTGCAATATAAAAAATGCAAATTATTTTTCTGCGGACCACCAAAATTTTCTCACGGACCACCAGTTGGTGACTGCTGGTCCAGAGGAAAGCAAGATATAATCGGTCAAAGACATATTTATCAGTTTGATACATCTTAACTATTAACTGTAGGGGATATATAGTTTATTATTTTACACCTATTAATGTTAATTCCCCCTATCCTGTCAGAGCTGAAGAAGCTCCTTGGATGAGAAGTGAAACATCTTCAAAAGAAAAAAAAAGTCCAGTTGCCTCCTGAAAAAGCACTTTTGGGACAACCATGACCTGGATGACGGAGAATCTCTACAGCCATGAATAAAATAGAATAGAATAGAATAGAATAGAATAGAATAGAATAGAATGGAATGGAATGGAATGGAATGGAGTGGAGTGGAGTGGAGTGGAGTGGAGTGGAGTGGAGTGGAGTGGAGTAGAGTAGAGTAGAGTAGAGTAGAATGGAATGGAATGGAATGGAATGGAATGGAATGGAATGGAGTGGGGTGGGGTGGGGTGGGGTGGGGTGGGGTGGGGTGGGGTGGGGTGGAGTGGAGTGGAGTGGAGTGGAGTGGAGTGGAGTGGAGTAGAGTAGAGTAGAGTAGAATAGAATAGAATAGAATAGAATAGAATAGAATAGAATAGAATAGAATAGAATAGAATAGAATAGAATAGAATAGGAGTAGAGTAGAGTAGAGTAGAGTAGAGTAGAGTAGAATAGAACAGAACAGAACAGAACAGAACAGAATAGAATAGAATTCTTTATTGGCCAAGTGTGATTGGACACACAAGGAATTTGTTCAAGGTTTATTAGCTGGGTAAACAACTGTATTAATATAGTGAAAGGAGTGAATGCTATATTCTGTGATTTATTTTGCTAGCCATTACTATTTTATTGTATTAACTTACTCCATTCCTCTTTTGTTCATTTGTTCATTTTTTAAAAATTGGGCTGATCATTGACCAAAAAAATTGGGGGGGGGGAAGAAAAGGCATGACTCTATAAGCCCGTCAGTCACCAAGAGCTAAAGCTTCTATCTTAGATTTCTTCCACCAACTTTCTTATATTTATTATATAAATATTTAATAAATATAATTTATTATGATAAGACCCATGGTGGCACAGTGGCTAGAACGCAGTACTGCAGGCTAATTCAGAGGTTCGGTTCTCACCAGGCTCAAGGTTGACTCAGCCTTCCATCCTTCCGAGGTGGGTAAAATGAGGACCCAGATTGTTGGGGGCAAGAGGCTGAATCTGTAAACCGTGGTATATAACTCTTAGTGCTATTGTTAGTGCTAATGTGATTTCTTGGCCTATTCATAGAATTCAATAGCTGTTTATTTTGAACAGCGTTGAAGTAAATCAAAGGAATCATCAGATTATTAAATAGATGCTGTCCTTCATTTTTTTGCATTTGAAATGAATGTTCAGACATGGCATATGTTTTTATGCTAGACAAAATGAAAGGAGAATCATTTTACTGTATTTTACTCCATAGAGATTAAGATTTTTTTAAAAAAAATTGGGGATACCTTTTTAAATATCTTCCTCAAAGTTTATTGACCCAAATGGTCAAAAAAAGGGAGACAGGATATTCAAACAGCAACTCTAGAGAGGAGCAGCACATCAAAGCATCTTCCTATATCCATAAAACATGGTTTGTTTTAAGCCTTATGGAGGGGCCAATCATCTTCGGGCCTTACTCCCCAGTCGTCCTTTTTGCTTCAGCTGCTCTTGCCTTGTGGCAGCTCTTCGCATGCGTGCACTAGGAAAAGGCTCCTCCTGTTCCTCTGCCTCTCTGCTTTCCACCTCCGGAGGCTCCGGAGTCCGCGCATAACTCCCAGATGGCCCTGGCCGCACCTCTGCCTCCAACGCAGGCCCATTATCCTCCCCAGCCTCCTCACTGTCTGACTCCACTGCCAGGTCCTCAGGCTGCTGGCAGACCACAACACCTTCTGCATCAAGCAGTGTTTCTTCATCTTGACATCTTGAAGATGTGTGGACTTCAACTTCCAGAATTCCCCAGCCAGCCTGGCTGGGGAATTCTGGAAGTTGAAGTCCACACATCTTCCAGTTTCCAAGTTGAGAAACATTGGCATCAAATATGCTGTTATTTTCCTTCGGTATGAAACCTATCTTTGATTTGCTATTGGAAACTCTTCTAGTCTTGAACATCTTGGCGAGATGGTCATTCTTAATCCATCCGGCATATTCAAGATGCTCCCCTATCAAGTCTTTGTATCCCTTTATGTTGAATCTCAAAAGTATTAGCTACCCATGATGGTTACCTAAGACAAATGGGAAAAATCATTGCATGATGACAGCTGTCCAGAAATAGGTGTAAATAACTATAATCTATGAAGACGAACGCTAGGACTCATACCGTATGTTTTTCAATGGTTACAATTTTTCCAAAATTTGTTCGACAGACAGAGAGTTTTCTATATTCAATCACTCTTTGGAAACATTTTTTTTTCGTTTCTACTTGGCTTTGAAGAACGATTTTAATTTACATGTAAAACTCCACCCTCCACCTCCGTCTACCCAGTCCAAGGCAAGCAGGACCCTTGGTGGTCCCAAAGATGTGTTTCATTGACTGTCAACATCCAAAGATTGATGGGGTTTACTAATTCCTCTTTTTTTGGCCCAAATGCTTTTCCACCCCTGAGCACAAATTATGTGCATAACGGATGACCAATCAGAGCTGACCCCGTGACCAAGTCAGGAAAACAACATTCAGTTCATGTTTTCTTTATAATCCAAACAGCCCGGCAAAGACTGACATATTATGTTCCTCCTCCAGTCCTAAAAAATGTAGAATCTCTCAAAGCCTCATTTGTCATCTAAAGTAATTTTCTTGCAAGTCAAGCTGGTGACATCATAAGCTTCTCCGTGAGGTTTTCTTGGCAGAAGAAGAAAAATTGTTTCTTCAGCTTCCTTCACTGACTAGCCAATTATTTGAACTCTTACAGGTCTAAGGTTGCTTAGTGGTTGCCCCATTCAAGAGTTAATTTGGTGCAATTATTTTTGGAGATAAGCCAATAAGATAGGTGCTATATTATTATTATTATTATTATTATTATTATTATTATTATTATTATTACTATTATTATTATTATTATTATTATTATTATTTAATTTTTAGTGAGATTCACAGCCTTTGAGGCTGGTTAATAGCTCAGCAGCTCGAGTCCTAACCAAGGACCTAGGAACTGTTAAGGTATCGTCGGAGGATGTAAGCTGTTCCGAGTAAGGTGTTTTTTTGTAGAGTCAAAATGTTCAAGTCCGGCAAATTTAGAATTTCTAAATAGCGGGGTAGCCCTTTGGGTATTGCTCCAAGGGCTCCAATTACAATCGGGACAACACACGATTTTTTTTTCCACAGTCGCTCAACTTCAGTTTGTAAGTCCCGGTACTTTGTGATTTTTTCTTGCTGCTTATCTTCAATTCGTGCATCACCAGGTATTGGAATGTCAATGAACCATACTTTTTTCTTTTCAACTATTGTTATGTCAGGTGTGTTGTGGACCAAGTGCCTGTCAGTCTGAATCCTAAAGTTCCACAAGATCTTGAGTTTCTCATTCTCTAAAACTTTCTCAACCTGATGTTCCCAGCGGTTTTTGCTGTACTCAAATCCAAGCTTCTGGCACAATTTCCAGTGAATGATCTTAGCAACCCAGTCATGGCGTTATTATTATTATTATTATTATTATTATTATTATTATTATTATTATAATTTATATCCCGCCCTTCTCCCCGAAGGGACTCAGGGCGGTGAACAGCCGAGAATTAAAATAACATACAATATAAAAGTTAAGATAATTAAAAATAAATTAAATTAATCGGCCTCCCAATTTAAAACCCCTAGCTATACAATTAAAACACTAACCCATAAAACCTATTCAGGCCAGGCTGGCTTGCTGAAATAAAAACGTCTTCAGGGCCTTACGGAAAGTGCGGACATCCGGAATCATCCGTATTTCAGGAGGTAGCTCGTTCCAGAGGGCGGGTGCTCCCACAGAGAAGGCTCTCCCCCTGGGGGCCGCCAGCCGACATTGCTTGACCGACGGCACCCTGAGGAGGCCCTCTATGTGAGAGCGTATTGGCCGGTGGGAGGTTATCGGTAGCAGAAAGCGGTCTTGTAAATACCCTGGCCCTAAGCCATGGAGCGCTTTAAAGGTGAGAACCAACATCTTGAAGCGCACCCGGAAGACCACCGGGAGCCAGTGCAGCTCGCGCAGGAAAGGTGTTATATGGGAGCACCATGTCGCTCTCGTAATCACCCGTGCGGCCACATTCTGGACCAGTTGGAGCCTCCGGGTGCTCCTCAAGGGGAGCCCCATGTAGAGAGCATTGCCGTAGTCCAGGCGAGAAGTGATGAGAGCATGAGTGACTGTGCATAAGGAATCCCGACTCAGAAAGGGGCGCAACTGGCGTATCAGGCGAACCTGATCTTATCTGCTTTGTGGCAATGGGCAAGATTGAGTAGATGCTACCCAGAGGTGGTATTCAGCCGGTGGGCTCGCCCACTCACCCCAGTGCTATGCCGTCCTATTTAATCACATTTTTATTTATTTATTTTATTTTATTATTCATACTTCTACGCCGCTCACTCTCCGAGGACTCTGGGCGGCTTACAACAATCGACAGTGCACTAAATAGCATATTGCCCCCAAACAATCTGGGTCGTCATTTTACCCACCTCGGAAGGATGGAAGGCTGAGTCAACCTTGAGCCGGTGAGATTTGATCCGCTGATCTGCTGAACTAGCAGTCAGCTGAAGTAGCTGCAGTACTGCACTCTAACCACTGCGCCCACCTCGGCTCATGTCCTCATTTTTGAGGCCGGGCACATCGCAGAAGGCACATGCGCAAACGAAGTGCATGCATGGAAGGCCGGGCGCAATCACGGAAGGCATGCGCACGCATGAAGTGAGCGTGCGCGCACACAGCGAACCACTGGTAAAAATATTTGAAACCCACCTCGGATGCTACCTTACCAACCTTGTGGCGATGGCCCGTAGGGTCATTCTTCCCATCTGTTGTATTCTGCTCGCTAAGTTATTGAAAGTAATGATCTAAGAAGAGCCTGGTGGCGCAGCAGACTAAAGCACTGTTATTAACATCAGCTGCCTGCAATTACTGCAAGTTCGAATCTCCCCAGGCTCAAGGTTGACTCAGCCTTCCATCCTTTCTAAGGTAGGTAAATTGAGGACCCAGTTTGTGGGGGCAATAAGCTGACTTTGTATAAATATACAAAAGTATGAAGGCTATTGCTTAACGCATTGTAAGCCGCCCTGAGTCGCCGGAGAACGGCAGCATATAAATCAAATTTTTTTAAAAAAAAGAAGAAGTAGATAATAAGTACTGTATTTTTCGGAGTATAAGACGGACCTTTTTCCCCCCTAAAAGAGACTGAAAATTTGGGTGCGTCTTATACTCCAAATGTAGCTTTTTTGAAGCTTTTTTTCAGCCCTAATGAGGCGCTAAAGAGGCACTAGCGAGCGATCTTCCCAGCTTTGCCTGCTCCCTCGACTCTCCGCGGCTCTTTACCGAAGCGCTAGCGAGTGAAGCGATCTCCATGCTTTGCTCTGACTCTCAGCTGTTCTTTAGAAGCTTTTTTTCAGCCCTAACTAGGCGCTAGCCGAGTGAAGCGATCTCCCCCCTCCCCGCTTTGCCTGCTTTTCTCATTGCTGCTTCATCTCAGCTGTGCCTCAGAAGCTGTTTTTTTATCCCCAAGCAGAGGATAAAAAATCCCAGCAAACTAATGTACTGAAGCTGACCAGACTAAGGATGCTAGCCAGATGAATACCTGGTAGGCAGATTTCCCCCCCCCCCCTTTCTCCCCCAAAAACTAAGCTGCATCTTATACTCCGGTGCGACTTATAATCCGGAAAATACGGTACCTACTTTTAAGATAATCCTGGTGGTGTCCTCGGGCTGAGAACCTAACGTTAATTAAGAGTAATTAATATATATATATATGTTTTCTCAGGTTTTCACGGGTGTTTGTATGTAGGTCTTCTCCCACGTAAAATTGGAAGTGTCTTGGCGACGTTTCGACAAAGTCTCATTCGTCATCTTCAGGCTGGTGTTCTCGGCTTCGTGCTTCCAGGAGCAATGCATACAAAAGTATGAAGGCTATTGCTTAACGCACTGTAAGTCGCCCTGAGTCTCCGGAGAAGGGCGGCATATAAATCAAATTAAAAAAAAGAAAAGAAAAGAAATAAACAGAATCAAACTTATGAAAAGGAAAATTGAGAACGTGTCCCTTTTTCTCTTTTAAATAGTTTATATAAAACAATCAGTGCAAAGGAGTTTTTTTTTAAAAAAATAGAGCTTTTCAAAACCAGATGGGATAGAAAAAGAACCTTCAGTCGAAAAATATAAGACTCAAAAGGATAAGGATCTGCTACGAACGCAGGAAGCAACCCTCGGCATAAACAGGTTCCAATTTGCATAAAACCCGCAGGACTGAGCTTGTATACAAGTCATAATCACCTCAAACAATAAATTAGGCTTAAACCCACAGAAAAAGAAATTAAAATGTAATGTAGTTGTTAGCTAACGTTTCCCAACTCCTTTAGCATATGGACAACCGTTGGAACAGGTGTTACCTGTAACCAATGTGTTAGGTGGAAGATCTTTCTTCCTGCAAAATTCCAGATTTTATCAGAGGTGAAGGGGAATCTCCGTTCTTGTTTTCTCACCTCCCATTCAACCTCAGTTATAATATC